>JABASF010000880.1:0-29805 GCA_019776145.1 Harlomillsia oculata
TGACTTTTTACGTTACTTGAAAATAATTTACAGGAAAGCAAAATGTGTGACAATGACAAGACATGACCTCACAAAGGCCATGGGAATCGTAAAAATTCGGGAAAACAGAACACAGATGGAATGCGTGCATTTCGTATATTTTGTACGACACTCAAAGTTATGAAAACTTTGAAAAGTCTTATAAAGTTGACATCATAAGAGCTCACTAGGAAGAAAACAATTTCTCTTACAGACAAATACCAAAAAGCATTGTAAGAAATTGTAAAGTGAAACTACCCAGAACCTCAAAGTTGAAGATGATCTTTCCTGCTCGTCTCCTGTGCACAAAGTGGAAGACAGGATTTTCATGCCTTTTGAGATAGCTTTTTCTTTATTTCTTCATAATCTAAAGTCTTTGTAGGAGAAGATTGGTAAGTTTGTTCGCAAATGTTCTCTCTCGTGTCACAAGACAAGAAAAGAAATGTGTAGTATAAAACTGAACTCTACGAGTAAAATCCGGTATAAGTTTTCAGTCGCTCCGCGTCTCAAACTCAGATTTCATAGGGATTCAAAGAGGAGCAAACTTGTGTAACAAACACAAATTCATTACACAATCTAACGGATTACAGCCGAAGGACTTATTAACAATGGAAACTACACCGTGCGGGTGAGTAGAAGCTACCCCACGAGTCCCAGGAGAGATGCATAACAAAGTACCGCTGCGGATAGGTGCAACAACGAGCTAAAATGTTGGCTTTTATGAAAAGGGTACTCAAAAACTCTTTCGGAAACTATATAATAATACTTTCTACTACTAAACTTGGTCCTTTTATACCTGTCTGTTCGTAGGTGGAGGAAAACACACGACGGTGCCTGGAACTGGAAGGAGTAAAAACCACAAAATTCCATAAACCTCAACCCACACAAATCCAGAGAGCGAAAGTGGAAAAGTCCATCGTCCCCATTTTATTAAACTCGCGTTATCTTCCAGTGCTCATTGTGAGATACCTTTACAAACACTATCCAAATACATCTTTCTTCGTTCTCCTTGCTTCATTTTCCTTTTGCTCTTACGCGCTCGTGTTGTCTTTTCCGTTCCCAAATTAGTAAAACTAACAGTAACTAAAATATTTGAATACAAAAAGAACCTAGACAACCTATATATAACAATCATTCATATTCTTATTCACTGGTTTCTGCGGTCTCTCAGTGATTTTTGTACTGCCATTTGAGTCTGATGGGGCATCGTGAGATACCGACCAATTTTGGGCTTTACATAAATCCAGGACTTTATTAATACGGCGTTCATTGATACAATTACTGGAATCTATATATTATTCTTGATTTCGATGGCATGGAAACGCTATGAATTTTGAACATACTTGCCTGACGCTGACCTCAATTTCGGTTTGTAAAGCACATGACAACATGTAGAACTCAAGCAGTTTGCATTCAAAATGAACAAAAGGAGAGCAAAACTTCATAGTATGCAAAATGCAAGTATTAGGTAGTAAACAATAAATTGAGATTGAGGTGATACGAGAAGATTCTGGCTGCAAAATGAAAAGCATGAATGGGAGGAAAAGCAATGAGTGAGGTGTATGTAAAAGGACTTTGTGGAGTGGTTAAGAGTGGAAGTCTGAAACTCATTTCGTGAGGATTACCAGATTAGTAAAGAGCAAGGAGAGAGGAACACATGAAGGTGCCGATAAAGAGAACGTGCAATATATGAAAAGCTCTCCAAGTTTTTTTCTGTCCCGTGGCTGGCTTATGACTTGCTCCATGTTGTGAAGAGAAGTCGAAGAAGTCCCTTTGAGTCGTGTGACCATAATATGAGACACCCTAAGAATGAAAATAAGAGTCGCGGTGGCGGGAGCACCGGGACTTGAGACAACAAAACGACATAGCATATATGAGTGAGTTAGTGGGTGTCTGAGTGAGTGTGTAGTGGTATTACACAATATACACAGTGGTTATAAAGTAAATACTGTTTACTGTGCTGTTGAGACACAAAAACAGAAGCAATAGCGAAAATATAAGTAAAAGTAAAAAGTGAAAGTGACTCAAGAAAGTACATACTAGAAAATATGTATACGTATTCCTATATATAAAATGCACATAGTAAGAATCAGTTTATATAGTACAAGTAGAGGGATTGTGGAATATTACAGCCAGAATTCTTTGCTCAGTTGCTGTATAGATTTCTCTTGTTTTTCGCCCTTGCTTTCTCTGTCACCCACTGAACATAAAAGTGTGCAACGAGGCAGGAAGAATTGAAAATAAAATGATGTTTTTGTAGACGGCGACGTTCCAAACACACGAAAGAAGGAGAGAGAGAAGGCTTCTTTACTAACTCCTCAAAACCATCTCCCAGAGTTTCTACAACTTTTTTTATAGTACACACTCCATGTAAGCGGCGCCCTTGAACGTATACCTTTTTCACTTGGCTCCTTTTTGTTAAAACTATAGTTATTATTTTGCTTGAACCCCTTATTGTCTGTAGTTGCCTTGAAGCCAAAGATTAATACTTCTGCTTACTATTGAGGGAAAGCGTAGACAAAAAAGCACAGTTTGTAAGGACGATGAGATGGTAAAAAAGTCAAGTGAAGAATGAAGTGAAAGCAAGAGCATACGAGTACCAAAAGAGCAAACTAACGGTTCGACGAAAAGGATGAAGTCACCCAGAACGAAACACACCGTCCAATATCTGACCAAATAAGACGTGACTGACAAAAATATGGCTAGCTTAAAGACTCAAGAAAGGAAAGAGCTCCGACTCCATGCCACTATAATGCCACATGCAATGCCCTTTTGACACTGTCCTCCACTTCACCTTCATCTTGACTTCGTCCTCTTTTGTTGTCAATGTCGCTGTTCTCGCTTTCCATCTTCGTAGTCAATGTGTCTGCTTTCAGCTTTCGCGTTCCTGGTTCCTCATTCCTTGCTTGTTATGTCCAAGATTGATAAATATCCTTTGGAGTTCATGTACACCAAAAACCAGCATTTATTTTAAACTATACTATACTGTTTTATCAGCCGAAGCAGCAGCCGTATTAAAACATGAGTTTTTGACGTTCCCCATTCACCATCATGATTCCATCATTTCCAGACAGTTTTGTATACAGAAAAAAAGGTGTTCTGACAACCTTGTCAGTTGTCAAGTTCATTGTTTGCTTACTTGGTGCAATCGTGCATAACATGCGTTTGTCGAGCCTAAGTGTTATTAACATCCTACAAGAACATGGGTACGTGAAGTCCTAAAAATAATATTTTGAACATGTAAGCTAATGGAACGCCAAGTTATGTTAAATCAAGTTGTAAATTTATTTTTGCCACGATTCGAAACTAATTAGTTTATCAAAAAAGCGTCCATTTGTAGTATAATAGAGACGGATACCGAATCAAAAAATGTATACAAAGTAACAATGGTTTTCACAAAAAGCACCAGTTGTGCCCTATAATTTTGCATACTGTGCGTTTCGGCGGAAGAGAGAGTCAAAAAGAGGGATCGGAATCCTTCTATATGTTATGTGCAAAAGACGAACTTTTTGTGTGGAAAAGCGGATCAGTCGTATGTAACAGGATTGGATCTTTTTAGGACTACTACGACTTACATGTCCGTTTTTGGCTTCGCTTTCTCCTCATTTTTCTGCGTTTCTGATACCAGAGCTCTCTCCAGATACAAGATCATGATTAGGCTGCCTATAGAAAAACTATGGATACTCCAGAATTCTGAATCCATACAGACATATTATATTTGTTATGGCAGGGAGGTAGTACATACTTAAATAAGCACAATTTATCATCCTATCAAATGTTTTTTTTGAATTTTTAGAATTTTCTGGATGATACTTTGACAATTTCAAAATAACAAGCATCATTTATATGGATTTACTGGTATTTTATGTTCAGAAAAAGGATCATTTCAGTCTGAGAATGGCACCATGGTTGGTTGGCATTGGCTTTACTATTAGTAATGTGAGTAATGCAGTAATCTCTGTTTTCTGTTTGTCGAACGTTATTTTTCAAGCAAGTAACAATAAAATATAAAACCTTGGGGACTTTTCTTTGAGTGGATTTCAATCGTTTCACCGTTTTTGTTACTGAGATGATATAAAAGTTTTGTTCGCAGCATGAACGTCATGAAGTAATACGTTCTATTATAAGAACATTGAGCTTGATCTGTTCTTATTATAAGAAAACTAACCATTCAAAAGCTGTTTGCTTGTGAAGTCAAAACCCAGGACACGTACGTACTTTACCTCCATTAAGGTGCTTAGAGAAAGTGGTGAGATTTGGTTCTTCTTGGAATTTGTATGTACTTTCCCCGGATTGCGCTGTCTAAGTTCATGTTTACAAAAATAATAAATAGTATACAAGTATACCAGCAGACGACACATCGTTGTGCAATTTTCAAATTACATAGACAAATGCTTCAAATAAAACATAAATCCCGGCTTTAAAAAGCCCACAAAATAAAAAGAACGTGGGATGGATGTCGACTTCTTCGTGTCATTAATTTAAGAAGCCTGTGATCTCAAACACGACGATGATGGAATTAAGGTGCCTTGTACTATTGGGAATTTCAGATATAATAATATAAATACCCGGTTTCTAGTGGATGATAAGTTTAGTAGAAAATGGTTGAAAATGGGAAGCGATGAAGCTCTTCTGTTGAGTTGAGTTCTTTGAAGGATCATCATCACCACAAACTACTTTGAACATAAATGGAAAAAGCAAAAAACTTGATTCTGTTGAAAAACGGCAAAAGCTTTTGAGCAGTTTCACCCCGCTCGCTCGCTTTTGTCTTTGTCATCGTCAAGTTGTTTGCAACTCAACTCAACCTACACACAATTAGGTTCCGGCAATCAACTCGACGGTATACCAAAATTCCTCACAATAATTGCCAAATCCCCTGGCATCCCTAATGAGTAGAGACCTATGGAGAATTCGAGAATAAACCTTTTGAGCCACAAACTAGATTGTTATATACGGCCTGCTGCTGCTCCGCGTAATTGCACTGCAGGAGCAGTAACAGCCAAATCGGTAAAACCTGCTAACTACTAACTACTAATACGAAAATCCTTCCACGAGACATTATACAACACGAGTTGTCGAGTTGTGAAAAGGGTTACACACAATAAAAGCAATAACAGGTTGGTATTCCTGTTATTGCTACACAACACACAAGAATTGATTGAACGATACCGGAACATTCCACAAATAGTCACACTCAAATCGCTGTGACGTCATGTAGCTTCTCATCGCCTTTGTCTCTTTCAGAAATGGAGACAATGGTATTCTATATTGTACAGATGTATTGTGAAAATCAGCTCAAATCCGTAATGAGAAATTGCAAAGCTGAATACTGAATAGCTCTTGTGTGACCTGTACAATCTGTAATTTCCTGTTCTCTCTTTCCACAAAAAATACCAAGAGGAGTAAAAATGACTTTCATTCCTTTTCGACTGATCCAATTTTTCATGTTCTTGATTCAATTTTCGTTGCGAAAGAACGATTACAGCCGCAAATATAGATATTAAAGCTTTATTGGCAAAAGCCTCAAAATCGGAATGAAGTCTGTGAACCGCACTTGTCTTGAGTTACCCGTAAGTTACTGCCTCTAACTTTCTTTCTCGTTCTGGAAAATCCAATAATCCGTAAATTACACATGGTTAACTGCCTCAACCGGAAAATTGACCTTCGGCACGACGCGGCTAATGTTAATGTTATCGGACAGCGATAAAATAACCGATTTCTTTCGACTTGACTGATATATACGTTGAGAAGATGGGGAAGTGTAATACAGTCCTCCTTGTTGGATTGGATTCAACAGTACAGGGAAGCAGTAACAGTTTATTCCAAAACCACACCGCAAATTACTCTTATAGTTTGTCTTCCCTTATCAGATCTTGAACTTATCTTCTTCTGACAGAAACGAGATCAAGTAATCGCTCGTTTGATTTTTTGTAATTCATCATCGAGAGTGAGCTTGACCCATATATATGCACTCATAGAATTGACTCTTCTTTACTGAGAGCCTGAGCGATATTTACAACCCAAGCTTTATGTTTATTTGGTGGTTTTAGCGTAGCAGGTAGGTGTGGACATTGACAGGTATTGTTGATCTTATATTACCTGCTCCTGGTGGGTTCTACGGTTGTAAAAAAAAAGTGTGACAGATATTGCGGATCTGCAAACTTTGCGCTTGTTACCGATGTAGAACTGTGGAATCGTCTATTCAGTGGTACCACGGGGTTTTTGCTTTTCAACCAAATACGGGACGACGGCATCGCATATTAAGCGGGAAGATGGTACGGATTTTTTATCGTATCAATTCTCTTGACTATTCTGAACGACGGTTATTATATTATACAGTCTACTTAAAGGTTTTACCGTACTTAATTATTTCATACCAATTATTGTTATGTAACCGCAGCACAATATGATGCATGTTTTGCTATTACTGTCCAAAATTATTTGCAAACACTGTTGATTCCACGATTGTGGCTCAAGAATTCGCAGTCTCTTAGGGTTTCGTCTTCCTAAATTAAATTGCGCGTTTACGTCTGCATTCCACAAGTCAAACGTGTCAAAGAGGACAGTTGAATTCCTCGCTGTCTGTTTGGGCCAGTGACTCTCGAGAAGAAAAAGGGGCACGGATATTTCCACTTCCGACCATTATATCCAGTTGATCCTGTCAAATGCTTGTGTACGTCGCTGCTTATTTTTCAGTGGAATGGAAACTTGAAGGGACTATAAAAGGGATGAAAGGTAAAAGGTATGTACAAAAATACAAAAGACTATTTTCTTCTTTCTGAGGGTCAAATGCATTCGGACGTGAATCCGAAAGAAACCACACGAAATTTCCTAGTGAAACTTGAAGACGACATATAGACTGTGAAAATTCTATTTGAACAGACAAAAAGAAACCAAGAAAAATGCGAGGACAGGGACATCTTGACTGTGACAAGTGCTTGGCTTCCGTTTACTTTCGCTTTCTCGCAATGATGTATCACTCACAAAAGAGAAGAAGATGTGTTACGACAACTTTGCTTCTTTTCTACAACCGTTTGGTTGCATTCCAAACCAAGTCACAATGCAATGGAACGAACGAGAGGAGGAACCGAAGAACTCACAGCCAAAAATTCGGGGGATTCTTTTTGTTTCTTCGTTGAAAATACGGAAAAGACCGTGTGAACCGACTTCTTCAAAAAAGAAAGACGAGGAGACACGTCATCATCATCATCAACAAGGGATTCTTCACAAGTACCATTGTGACGAAGTGAAGAGGCCATTTCTTTAAACAGAATATTAAAAAAGGCGTTTCAACAAGTAGTCTTTGAAACACGGGCCCTTATTCTTCAAGAGCTTTTGACTTGAGAAAACAAAACTTTTCATTTAATAAATATGCTGAAGAGTATTGTTTATGCTGTTTTCGCATTCACCTGCTGTGGTGCTATGCTGTATGCAAAACAAAGTTTGTAACTCACTACATACATATTTCTGTAGCTCGTTTTCCCAGTCTACATAGTCCTCGTCACCAAAAGAAAACAATACGTGAGACGACACATCTGGAGCAGTACAAATTTTCATAAAGTGACGGCGTGGGTGTTCAAACAGGAAATAAGGGGGCAATTCAAAGCGTTTGCTATTATTACGTTGTCATTTTGCACAGGACTTAGAATCGGAATGAGGATTTTATTGAAGATTTTGATATGTGATGACGAAGCAAACGAGAAATATTCAACAGAAACAGGTATGTGAATTTACGTTGGCTTTTCAATGGCTTTTCAAAATGTTTGGGTCTTGCATGGGTTATCGTTTCGTTACTCAAAATGCGGAGAATAATAATGAGAAAACATGGAAAATGTATGTGCCACAATCTTCTTTTCCGAGTAACTATGCACAACTTAGTTTATGAAGTCGGAAGTTCAATCACCAGCTCAAGTATGGGGTCCAATGGGGCTTATATAGACGTAATCAATAAGTCAAAGTCACTCGTTGCTTTGTGTCTTCAAATAGCCGTAGGCGGGCCGAGATCAATCTCGGATTTACTCTTTTTGCTTGTTTTGTAGCCATGAGAAATCGCACTCGTACCACCACCACAAGATTTTCTTTGTGACCTAGACCAGCAAAGACTTCCGAGGAAATCGCAACTGCAGTCCGTCGTCTCGTCCTCATTCGTTCTTGCATACTCGTGCATTCCGGTTCGGCTATACAATACAAGAAAGTCCACATCCCACATAATCACATCCTTATTTTATACATAAAAGGACCTTCTATTAGAAAAGGGCTGTGTGTACAAAGTTTGTCAAAGTTTGACATGACGATGGATGAAAAATATTTGAAATATTTCAACTTAATACATGAAAATCAAATAGGATGACTACGAATTGAATGGATGGGTTGAGGGTCTCTTCTCTTTTTTATATATTTTGCAAAGGTGCATTCAGTCGCACTCTCTCAGTCAGAATCAAAGAAAAACTCTCCAAAGACATAAATCCAAATGAAAGAAGGATGAGTTTCCAATTGTGTCTTGACGGTGATTTTTTTGAGTTTCTTTTTCTTAATACGATATCTTTGCGTTTGAAGATACGGATCAGAGCATAATGTTTTGTGGAGCTCACTTGAAATAAACAGACTCACATTTTGTAGTCGAGAAAACAGAATCCTTTGAAAAACACACAAGTAGTAAACTTACAATTTTAATGAGGAAATTTTTCCATTGAATCACAATATGAATTTGTTATGGACAGCATAAATATAGCGCATATTTTTGCAAAGTATTAATACAATGTAATATTAGTTTTCTTTAATGTTTTTTCTCCTAATAAAATTTCTTTTTAAAAGGTATTCAATTTCAGCAGTTGTCCTCTTGTTGAGTTGACATTGGTTGTTGAAAAATAAGGTTTCAGAAATGAAAAATGACATTTGTTTGCAAAAAATTTAAATATTGGCATGTTTTCTTTACAAACGCTGAAAGAATAAAATTTGACAAAGGAAGATTTGTGCACAAAAAGGGAAATAATGACGATTTGCGATAGAAATGGTTGTACGAATAAGGTACGACATGAGTTCGTGTGTACAATGACGTTGACGACGACGACGTAACATTTTTGTTTGGATTCACAGTTAAGAGCTATGCAGCCATGTCTTAAGAAAAGAGTTCTGATAGATGAAAATAAGCATAAAAGGGTAGGAGACACGAAAAAGTTGGATAAAAGTAAGAGACAGTCCCAGAACGGATGTAAATCCTGACCAACTGGACAAGATGGAGGATCAGAAAGCTATTCAACGACTTTGGTGCTTCGGCCCAGCGGCAGTGCAATGGATGATGACAGTCGAGAGAGCAAAGGCTGTTAATACCTTTTTTCTGGACTTCTTTCCATAAAGCAAGAAAAAGAGGAAAGAACGAGAACCTTCTCTTCCCAACAGAAGAAATGGGGTTTCACCTTAAAAAAGACTACGTAGCTTCCTGTCTTGCTCTCTCTGTTCCAACAACTTTCATCTAAAATACTACGTTCGACTACTGCTTCTCAAAGCAAGCACAAGTACATCATCACATCACATTCACAACTGAGTTGAGCCCCCTTGGACCTTCTGGACAAGAATATTTTTCCTTTTAACGGATTTCTACACTTTTATCTCATCTTCAATGCTTATCTAAACAAAGCCCGCCTCGCTTCGCTAGTTAGCTCGCCCGCCCGCCTCAAAATGCCCGTCCCACGACTCACTCTCATTCCTCATTCACGTTTTTGCTCGTCTCTCGGGCTGACTAGACTTACGATCAGAATAGAAAGAAACCCGAAAAAGCTGTAAGATCCTGTCTACGCTTCTTTTCCTCTCCTCCACTTCATTCGTTTGCGTACTCTTCTATTACTACTTACTACTTTACTTTACGACTAACTAATAACCAAAATATTATACAATACTTATATAAAGTGTCTGAGGGAAGAAAGACAGACAGGGCATTATTTCCTCCAGTTATTATTCCCTTATCTTGCGTATATTTTTTGAAACATCTCACAAATCCAAGCTACACAGCTACACTGCGTATCGCAGTTTCGATGCGCCTTTGTCAGTCCACAGATTATCAGAGAAGCAACATTCCACCCACATTCTTTCCAGATTGTTCTTGATTGCATCAAAAAGCTTAAAGTCTTCTTCTTCTGATACGTCTTCTACTTTTAGCAACTAAATGCCGACTTGTTCGCCCTTTCCCGATTCTTTATAATACATTTCTACAATATAATATGACAGCATCCATTTTTTGTGTTATACACTATTCTAGACCTGCATCTCTGTATTTCTTGCTAGAAACCCCAACCAAAGCATTATTAATCTTCAACGTTTCGTAACTTTGCAAAAAGATCTCATGAAAAGTACTATATATACGAAAAAAAAGAGGTGGTCGCCGACGGCAAATGATTCCTTCGCTTTTAGTAATTCCCTTCAAAAAAACAGCTTCTCTTCATCTTCAAAGAATCTTATATTCTGGGACTGAAGAAGTACAAAACGTTTAAAAATAACGCCGCTTTATCTTATTTCCCAGCCTGCCCAGCCATCAAACGTTGCCTTCTGTTCCAGTCGAGCCTTGTTGCACATAACGTCGAATTTTCCATGTCTCATCATCATCATCACCGTTAATTTGCATTTCATTGAAGATGATAGCGAAGCAATTTCGGTACACTTGTATCTTGTATGCCTACCACTATCAGTATATTACATAACCTACTTATTAAACCGGGGGTGCGGTCCCCCAGCTTGCTGGTGTTAAAAAGTTGTGTTCAAAATTTCACATGCGGGTGGTCTGTTGTTCGTCTGTTCATTAGTTAAAAACCATTGTGCGAATGGAAGAATAACACGACATGAAGAAACAGCAAGTTTGACAGAATAAATGTTGAAGTATCATCATCTGGGGTTTTTGCGATATTTTGACAGCGAAAACGCTGTACTGACGAGAATTTTACAAATAATAAATACTATACTATAAATTCACATTTTGTACGTATAGCTGTTATTATAGTTATAAACTTGGTTTCCCTTCTTTGATAGCTACAGACACTGTAAATTTGGAAACGCAGACAAGAACGTTTATTTATTTTTATAAGAAATGAACAAGGGCAATAGAGAAAACGACTGGAAAACACAAGAGTGCATATGTTTCAAAAAAATTGTTGCTTCATGGCAAAATATGATTTACTCCCAGGAAGTGAGAATTCGGAATGTCCTTGGTCATAAAGTTTCTTAGTTTTGGAGGATAGTCAAATGGATGTCATAGAGCTCATGTTCTACACACCACACACATATCCGTTGGTGTTACCAGTGTTACGACTCTCAGTCAGTGTCAACATTTCGATAAGAACCCTGAAAATTGTTTCTTGGGAAAAACTTCTGCTTGCATCCTCTCTTATGGATTTCTTGTGTCCTTTCCTTTAGTCTTTTTACGATCATGATTCATGATTTCACTATAAAATAGTATATTGTTAAGGGAAAATAGCAGTTTCTCATTTTGAACCCGGATTTTTGTCAAGAGCATCAACTAATATTATATAATATAGTTTATTTTTGAACTTAGTTTGTAAGTTTGCATTGCATTGCATATTAAAGTCAAATGTTTTATATTCCGGTGGTCAATGTTCAATATTCAGGTTTCCATTTATATCTGTAGTCATAAAACCAGGAGCTTGTTGTTATTTGCGCACAAAACAGAAGCATTTTTTGAGCCGAAAGGGCTCTCAATCTCCCGTTATCTCTACCGGTTGACAAGTCAAGAGCATACAACAATGTGCTCAATCGTAAGCCGCCCAGCTTTTCTGCCATTGACACAATGCACTGCTGAGTTCATCCCATAGATATGTCATTATCAACCACAAATTCGGAAGCTTGTGTTCTCCTTCTCTTTTTTTGCTCTCTTTACATTACATATACACATATAATGCACAATGGTTTGACCAAAGCAGGAGTGAAAAACTCTACATTCACAATCATTTCCTTCGAATATCCAAAACACAGACAACTTGGTAAGCTTCAATGAATTTTTTCCGAAACCTATAAAACCACACCAGCTGAAAGGCCTCACTCGCAAAAATGCTTCGGTCTATAAAACAAGATTCGTAAACAACGCGTATGCATGGAGTGATACAGGAAATCCAAAATGGCCAACGAAAAGAGCTCTTCGAGAAATGAGTTATAACGTCACAACTTGCAAGTATAAACGGGACCCGCTGCTGCTTGGTTGTCTAGTAATTTCAACCAACACTTGATCTACTGCTGCTCTGTAAAAGTGCAACTTGGAAGTTGGAACTCTTCCCTTGATCGGAGCACATAAGTCAGTGATGAAAGGTGAAATTGCTCTCTCGTTCCAGACACACTTAGTCATGCGTTCATAATGTGCAAGGTGATGTAATGTGTATGTACGCTTTGCATATGAAATTCCATGCATGCAACAGAGTGACTGAGATGTTTCAAATTTTTTGTAAGAGAAAGAACGCAAGTTTGGTTTAATCAATGTTTTTGTTTCAATTTCCCCGAATTATGACAAAGTTCACTCAAGATTAACCAGGACAGACATGCAATATTTTGAGGGAAACGATCCGGAAAATTGTCTCGGATTGTGGTTAGTCCTGGAAAAAAATGAAGTCCTACTCACCAACCATCACATGATCAAATGGGACGATTTAAAGCGGAAGGACTTTGCTACCAAATGTGCCAAAGAGCACAAAGTTTGTCATACTGTAACATAGGAAAAAGGGAAAGTATAGGACAAATGAAGTCGTAAATTAGCTTGAGTGGCTATAACTGCCAAAAGAAACTTGAACAACTTACTTGAGGGTGAGTTGAGATGAATGAATGACAGGATCCTTAAAGACTTTGCTTCTCAAATGAGATGGCGAAAAATGTCGCTTTTTATCGTTCAACAGAATACGAGCACCGAAAATAATTTATCTTTTAGCAGGGATTTTCTCCGGTGTGCCTGTTGTAAAATTTACCGATTCCTGAATGAATAGTCTCAAAGGGTGAAAATGAATACTTGTCACTTGGATAGAACTACTAGGTTTAAAATATAAGTGAAGATTGAGAACTATTCCGCGTTCAAGTTTGATTACACGCACCTTTATATCGGGTGACACAACTGAATCGGCTCGTATATCAGTGCAAGGGTAAAGTTAATGTGTGTGACTGGAACAGAAACTCTCAGCGTAGTAGTAGTCTTCCCATTGAGTCCATTGAGTGAGCTGAAAAGTAGAGTCTGTAGAGTCATATAGAAGTGTAAAAGACAAATCCCAGGTGAACCTCCACACACACGAGAGAAAGAGTGCCGACACAAAAAGCTCTCCTCTATTGTGGCAGAGTGACAAACGACTCAATGACAAGTGGAGTGAAGCACGTACGTATACGTCGTCTCTCCTCCTGGTTCCGTTCTTCACGGAGAAGGAGCAAAGTTCACCGTTCCTGTCTGTTTCACTTGTCCAGTTACTTTGGAGAACTTTACGATTTCCACTTCACAGAGGAGTCATCGATGAGTCCTACGAGACAGTTTGGAGTAATGTGCTTCCTTCAACGGGTCATCTTGTTTTCATCCTTTTCGAACTTGAATGGAGTACTTGTTGGAATTTGTGCTTTTAAAAAATCTCGAAACTTTGTAGCACAAGCACAAGTTCAAAAACAGTGTAGCAGCACGCCGTAATCTCTGATTTGTTGATCACGGCAATTGCTGTGCCAAGTCTGTGCTTTGTGGTGAGATGAGAATTACAGGTTACAGAGAACAAATTATTTTCATGAAAGTTAGTATAGTGTGTCTGGAAAAGGATTGGGTTGACAAGATTGTCTGAAGGAAACCTTTTGTGATTCTAACAGAGTCGAGAAGGTGTGAGTGTCAGTGACAGGTCCAAGTGAGTCGTCTGCTTTCTCCCATACACATTCTCGAAATCTGAACAAGTCAGTTCAACTAACACAATTTACTTTTAATCCAATTTACTACTCAACTTGTGTTTCAACGCTCACTGTAAGAAAATTGATTAGAGTCGTATCCGCGTTTGCACTCTTTGGTCACTGGATGAGATGATGATGATTCTCGGTCGATGATGTGTCCACTTCACTCATCAGCGCGGATCTGCAGAGCACAGTAAATATTAAGCGACCTATTAACCTTTAGTTTCGCGTTTTGAGATTGTCAATCATTTCAACACATTGAAGGTCTAGTATAAAAAATAATATATACATACATATATAACATTTTAATTTTAATGTATGTGTAACCCACGTTGGTTTGCTCATCAAAAGATACACTTTCACACTTGTCCCAGGATGTGATAAGGTGACACTTATCACTTATCGTACACACCTAATCAACCAGATGAGGGTCGACTCGCCCACTTTAGGTTTCCTAATGGGCAAAGAATCACTTTGCTGATGAATCACACGCCTCATTTGACTCCCCTTTGCTTTCCAGAGAAATACAAAGTGTTCTTCCACTATACTTTTCTCTCTAAACCATTACTTTAGATCGCCATTACAAACGTCAACATCACTCAGGATCTCATTTATTTCCTACCACGACAACGACGGTTGCGGCTCCGCCGCTAGTCCCTGCTTGGGGTCCAAAATTACATTCCGTTGGAGACTTCACAAAGTAGCCACAATAAACATAACCCGAGTACAAAAAATTCTCTCAGTCAAGGTCAAACCGAGGTTTCACGTTTTAACCCATTTCTTGTCTAACTTCTAAAAGCATCCACTTTAAATTTTAATGGATTACTGTTAAATCACAAAGCCATTTATTTTCACTGCTTTTTTAAACGGCGCCTTTAACTTTCCCATTAAGCTTGTTCTACGAAACCGATATTTATGTACACAACGACTTCAATATGACTCGGGTGTACACAGAAAACCGAGTATTTTGTACAAGAAAAGATAGTACTTGGAAGGCACAAGCATGTCGACAGGAGATTGCAAAACTCACAACTGTGAGAGTGTGTCTCAGTGGAAAATCATTAATTCGTTACGACGAGACTGTGGAAAAGGCAGTAAAGTTTGAGTCAGTCAGTTGGGTAGGAGGACTAGCGTCCAGTCTAACTTTCTTGGAAACACGACACCCACCAAGACCAAACGAGAAAGTAAAAGTCTGGAGAGGAAAGAAAGAAAAAGGTTATTTTTGATATCTAACATGTCTACAGAACGCCATACTATACTATAGCAAAAGCTACGTTTTGAATTGTGTGTGGTAGAGAAAAAGGCGAAAGGCGAATGACGATGAATTTTAATAATTTTCAAGGGAGGTGACTAGTTCTCACTTCTCCTTCCCAACGTTTCTCTTTCGTTGATGAACTTGCTTTTTTCCATATTTTAAGTATGATTACATCTCTTCACTTTGTGAATGAAGATGAAATACTAGAGTTTCTTTACAAAATGAGCTCTGACCTTACCAGGTTGCACAGAAGTTACCCAAAAGAAACGTACTTTTTAAAATTGAAGAAAAGTATATAACTACGAATTTTTTGAGGATGACGATGATGAGGACAAGCTTTCCTCGTGTTTCTTCGTGTTACACGTTTCTGCTTTATGACTGAAGAGATGTAAATGCATAATGTAAACCACTGGTTGCAGGCGTTGTAAAGCCGTAATGGGGAAGGAAAGTCATCACAACCCGTTAAGACTATCTCAGTCAAGATTTCTCGTAAGATTGCTCCTGCAACTTTTAATTCGATGCTTCTTCCCTTCCTTCCTTCCTCAGAAAATCAAAGCAACTAGAGCGGAATACGGAATTGGCTCTGAACAAAATCCATCCGTGAGAATTTGTTACTGTTTCCCTGTTTTCTCCTCATATTTGTTCCCTTGTTGCGCTACTATAGTACATGAGTAAATCGTACTCATCAGGTGTGTATATATAGTAACAGCAAAGGCAAAAAATTTATTACTATTACGCAGTAACAAAGAGTAGGTCGAATGCATTTTTCAGTAGACGGGGCGGAACTCTAAATCGTGTCTTTCATGAGAGCTCAGGAACGTCTCCGACGTTACTCGGCTATTTGCACATTGTTACAGTACTACTATACTTACTAATTACATTACACAAAAGCCTTGTTGTCCACCCAGACGGTCAGTAGAGTCAAAACGTAAGGAATCGTGGTTTTATCTATTTTTTGTACTCTTGCTTGTTGTTTTAGCCTCGGAAAAAAAACATTTTACCTCAAATCCTATTGAGCACTGCAGCTAGACTATACATAATATTTTATTCGTGAGCTCGGCTCGCTCTGTTGGAATGTGAATGAGACACGGTGAAATTATTACCGTCTGTAAAGACACAGTTGAAGTGCTTCACTGAATATGAATGGATGCTAATTGTCTTCCTCAAGCAGTCAGAATGGGATACAAATGAAAAAGTTTCTTTTTTTGGACCCGTGACGTTTTCCATGTGATGTGACTTTGTCTCTCTTTCGCTTTCTTCCGCTCTCCATTTGCTTTCCTGACTTTTTCACTTTCTCTCATCGACCATGTGAATGCAAAGATAAATCCTCTTTCTCTCTCCTTCTCTTACTGTCCTTTTACTCATTCCTTCTACACTATATATTTGTGACAAGGACGACGACGACGACGACCTTCTTACCTGGCACCGTCACTCCAAGAGTCTTCCTTTCACCCGGTTCCAATCTCTGTCAATTTCCACTTCCTTTTCCCCCTCAGTCCAATTGCCTCTATTTGTACACATTATAGCCGAAGAGACCAAGTTAAATCAAATAAATCAAGCTACTATTCAAATCCAATCAAGCTTACAAGAACGTTTTTCTTTCCACATGCAAAAGTCATGTTACTTTTTTTGTATACGACCTTCTTCTCTCATAATCATTTCCATACAATTGCATAGTGTGGTGTACTACATGAATCTATTTTGCATGCGACGTAGTTGTTATTTTGTCGGCCATAAATAGTTTTTTTTATTAACTTCATTTATATATACTTCCTATTAGTTTTTATTAGAATTTCTTATACTCCAGTGACGACGATAACATTCATGTCATCAAAACTGTGACGTTAACACGTTCACTTCCCATTCACACATTCTGTGTCTGTCTTGTGTGTCATTCGAATGCAATCAATGCAAAAATGTCACGCTTGTGTGAATATGCAAAACGTAATTTAAAAAGGTTTCCGTGAGCGTTAGAGTGCATAGCCAAAAACTTGATTTCAAGGCTACACATAAGAGGAAGTGAACCACGCGAAACAAATGTGCCGGCGAAGAAGACCAATCCGTCCACTAGTTCAAAAGATATCTTACGCAGACACTTTTTACCGACACTAACTTAAAAAGTTGCTTTCCGTAAGGTGCCATGAAGACGAAGGCATCGAGATGTGACTAATGAGCTAAATTAGTTGGCATCGGTGACAAGCTAATGAAATTGCCAGTTCTTTCGCTGCCTCCTGTTTTTGTCACACTCCTTCTTCCCTTTCTTGTCAAGAAAGATTGCACATTACTAATATGAACGCGAACTTAAAAATGTGTGTGGTAAAAAAAATGGACGTTTTCTCCCTAAAGAATTATGCGTGACCTCAATATTTTACCCAAAATGAAGCACGGTTGGAATTAAACTTGATCTGACATTTATGCTGGGTCATCATACGTATTCATTAAAAAAACTTCTCATTTTCACATAATGTGATGGAACAGGAAAGTCGGATTTCGCATTCCATCCATTTTTTTAAATTCCACTGTTTCCAAATGGCTTATACCGACACGGGAGAGTCGTTCATAATTACTATCCTAACTAAATTCTCATGCCCGGATGCTTATTTAATTTTTTAAATTTTTTTTCAAAAAAGTAATTTAAATTAGGACTAACATATGTACTAATTAGTTTGATCTTTTTAAGAAGTAATGAAAAATATACAAATTTTTTAAGAAAGTTTCAAGTGCCGTGATGAAATGTTGAAAATGTGAAAAGTACATTTTCCAGAATACATTTATTGTTGTTATTGTTGCTTTAACTCGCTGCTATTCATCTTTTTGAGCGGGTCAGTATGTCTGACGTGTGTATGTCAGCTCCGTAATACATACATCAAACGTTTACACTTTACATTGTACTGAAAAGCATACTCCTTGAAAATTGTGCATGTTTGGACATTTTGGTATTCTGTTTACTATTCGATGATCTCACGAGATATTATTTTTAAAAATGGGGTGTGAATGTTTGGACAAAGTCAAAATTACCAGATGAAAACACTACTAAAAGTAAGTACAAGTTCTAGGAATGAACTCCATATACATTTTCATTTCACTCCCTCATCTGATCTCAAGTTGTGTACAAAAGAAGCTCAGCAGAGCTTCACATTCGCATGTTTTGAAGGACAGAAACATAAGGACCAAAACGACAAGAAATACTAATACAGGAATACTCTTATACTTGCACACATACCTTATTTACTGACGGACATTACACAACCGCCACCCTCGCGTCAAGTTGTTTGTTCACATTCCCGCAGCTTGATAATATGACACGGACGCTTGACTTATCATCATGGTGTCATCGGGAATTACATCTGTTCTCAAAATGTTTGTTTATGGTTGACTGCAACTTTTTGGTCATCAAGACAAGAGTTCTTCGTTTAGTAATTCTTTCCTAAGTCGTACGTTGATACCAGAGTTTTATAATTCACGTTGAAGACGACAATCACAATAATTTACAGCTTCTTCGTTCATCCCAAAAATAGCTTTGAACGGAATCTTGGCAAAAAGTTTTGTTTTTTGATATGATGACAAAAAATCCATCAGAGAAGAATCAATGGAGAAACCTTCCTTTCGTGATGATTTTAGGAAATGTTCGTGAAAAGCAATCAAGACAAGACGCCGCTACTACAGACGCCGTATCACACTGGGTTGGTGAAAGATCGTGCACAAGTTAATTTTCCTGTATGCTCCGTTACCTTTAGCAGTATTAAATCTATGCGAAGGAATCACGTAACGGTATCAAAATTGTAGTATCTTCAGCTCGTAAGGATAGTAAGAAGAATACACGTTATAGTCTTTTTCACGGCTTAAGTCAACTCAAATGACTCACACTCACAATTCCAGTCAGTCAATTTTGATCCAAGTCAGTTCTGGCACGACTGAGTCAGCAAGAACGAAAAGAGTAAGTAGTGGAACAGGTAAGTTAACAGTACAAGAAAGTCGTGTTACGGAACCACATTCTCGCGGAAAAGTCTTTGTCTCCTCCTTATACTTCAGTTTGCACGTTCGGTTCGGTTTTTTCGGGAAATACAAATATAGCAATTTAGTTTTCCTACGGAGTTGGAATCTCAGTTGTTTCTCTTCTAAAAGTTAAGATTACGATAAGGAGAAGGACACATACAGACACAGAAAAGTTAGCAGTTAGCACGTGTGCTGAAGAATACTAAAATGTAGTTTGCGATTACGTGATGTAAGATGTAACTCATCGCTGCTCATTCAATTGATTTCAAATGCGAGTGTTGGTTGCTGCTGCTTGGAGAAATGGAAAAAGCCACAAGTTACTGTTGAAGGAGAAGAACGAATGAAAAAGAGTCATTTTCACGAAAATGCGCTGTGAAGTGAATTTGTGATGAATGTGTCACTGATTTTCACCATAGGGAACAAATCAAGTTCAGCTATGTGGAAAATGTCGTAGCGTTGAAGAAATAATGAAGCTACTTATAGTCTCACAGGAGAGAAAATACAGTACAGTAAGTTTTTAAGACTCATACCAGGCCACTTCAAGCCAAGATCAAGACTAGTCCAAGAAAACGGTTGACAATGACACTTTTGGAGCACTATATAATAATAATAGTAAACGAGCACGAGTGAATGCAGGAGCACGTACGTAGATGGAACGGGACAGACTTTGAAAAAAGCACAATAAACGAAGTTGGTTTGAGAGGGAAAGTGATTGCACACACACAGTCAATCAGTTGAAATGTGAAGTACTGATAGAAAACCAGTGTAAAGAAATTTTGAGGAGACCGGATGATGAGTTTAGCAATGTTTTCAGATGCATTTGCACGAATGGAAAGACGTTATGCCGAAGAATTCAGGAGCTTTTTAGTTGAGAAGACGATAAGACGTAGCCGAGTTCTCGTTGCCCACTGCCTTAGTAAGGTTTGAAGCCGCTGTGGCATAGTCTCATCTCAACCTGTGCTCTCGCACGTCCGTCTGACATGCGCTGCTCTTGTCCACATTTGAACCACGTAACTTTTACCAGTCAGTCTAGTCAATTTGACAAATAGTTTTGCATACAACCCTCCAAAGTCGCAAATCGCAAACTCGTTCCAAAATCAAGTAAACCTCCCCTTGCCCTTCGGACCAACCAAACCATGTCCCAGTAAATATTTTTGTGACGACATGACATGACAATCACATCCACTTCTCAATCTCGTCGTCGAATCCTCTTTTCACTTCATCAAAACCCAAAACTCTTCCTCCAACAACTTTCCACTTTCTCATCCAAAACCTCAAACTCTCCAGCCAAAACCGAACTCCAAATGTTCTTATCATTTTATTACTTCCACAACTCAAAATACATTCATCATCATTTCATCATATCCTCATGAATGAAAAATCATAATAAGCTCATATCCATTACGTCATGTTCAATTGCCGGAGAAACCCTTCATCTTTCGGAATACTGAATACTGATATTAGTATTAAAATGTATGGAGGCTTATACATATACTGATTCACACTTGAGCAACAACCCCAAAAGAGACTTGAACTTCGTTCATCACATCAAAAGGAAGCAAAACGTCAGCTTGTCCATACAAACTCTTTCTTCATCCTTTCAATAAACACTGGACAGTCTCAAAAAAGATTTCCTTTTGAAATGAAAAAGCAATCTATCAAACGTTTTGATGGACGTATCTTCGTCGCCATCCGGTTTGGTAATGGGTTGACGTTGACACCACATCGTCAACAGCCACCACGTACGTGATATCAGATTGAAACAGGTTGCACTACTCCTTTTCGTACATTATGCACCAGAAGGAAATTGAATAGTACTAAAGCACCAGCACTCAGTCGATTCCTCTCATGTAACCATTACAATGTTCTCCTCAAACCACACAAGCACACACGCTACTCATACTTCACCTTCACTTCTAACGTTCTAACTGTGTTACCATATTTCCCCAACTGTCTACTTTTCACCTACACCTATTAAGATGAAGCGGTAGCCAAGTACGCAAGCTTTTCAAGTGTGCGTCGTCGTACCCATGTTTACCAAACTTGTTTGCATCCATGCAAACGAAAGTATAAAAGGAACACCCGAAAAACCCACAAACCAGCTAACACACAAGACACAAATTATTAGCAATGCAACGAAGCATTCAACGTATAAAACAACAAACACCAAACTGTAATAATTCACTTTAATTTTTCCTTCATTCTCAAATCTCGTTTCCTATGATTACTGTTACAATTAGATTCTTTAGTGAATTAACCGTCACCGTGAAGTGTTCACTGGTTCACTCCTTCGTTTCGTCATCATGAGCGACGATGTCAAAGTGAAGACAGAAGCATGCAACATGAGGAAAAGGAAGCCAGACCACCAAAAGATCAACCAGAACAAAAAAGCAGTAACTTAATACATTCCACGTTCATACGCCAACTACCAACCCCGTCTGAGCATATTGGTATATTTTTTCCAATGCATTCTGCCAACAGCACTGACTTCTCTTGGGGCAAAGAGAGACAAATTACCTTCTTCTTCGTCGTCTCTTTCTTCTTCTTTCTCAGTGCAGTGTGTGTCTAATGCCGTTGTCAGTTTCGACTCCGACTGCTGCTCTTGTCAGGACGGTTTGGCCTTGGAAGACAAATTTAGAGCGGAACAACGGACGAAAAACGCCTACTCGTGCGAAACGATGTTTTGTACGCGGCGTCTTCTGGAATATATATTCACTAATATATTTTGTACTGTTTTCCCATTCCTCCATGCACTTTTTCGTACTTTTGTAATGCTGTTTTGTCTCGCAAAAAAAAATTGTTTTTTGCCATGAGTGTTTATAAAGCTTTTAGGTTCAGATTTTTTGGTTTCAGAGGTGACGTGCCGCGACGTTGCGTAGCGTTGCGTTGTTGTTACACTTAAGTATAGTCATACACATAACATTACCTATACATAGTTGCTCATGTCATATGAACACATTATACGATTCTTCATGGGGAACAACGCATCTTCATCTCCATCAACTCAAGCCAACATGATGTTGTCAAGTGGACGTTTTGCAAAACTCATCTATTGTAGGTGGAGGACTCGGTACGCTATTTCCGTTTACTCAAACATGTGAAGACAACGCCAGTCAGCCGAACCAGTTGTGTTCCAAATTTACATTCATCTAATACCTTTTTTTAAAACACTAGTAATATATTCTACACGGACCCTGAGTTCCATCCAACACTCCAACACTGCAAAAACCAGACAAAAACCGTCACAGTCACCGACTTACAAGTCGATAATATATTACCATTTTCGAGTACTTATTAACAACTCGTAAATATAGTTCATGACATAAATCTTTTTACGGAACTATCATTACTCATTACGTCATTTTAACGTCTGAGAAATGTACTTGCGTGTTCATACAGTCGTCATTTGACTGCCAACGCAACGTCAGCAAGTTGTAAAAATCATTAAAAGCAGAATAATAATTTGTAATAGAATTTCAAAACACGACGATTTGATTTTGTTCATGGGATTTGAAATAAGGTTTGAATACTTGTGTTATTCACATCCCCATATGACGAAATGTACCTAATGGACGTTTTGTAAAAGTGACGATGATAATTAGCTAATTGAGTTTGTATTTGGATTCTGTTCTTGTTAGATTTTACAGCCTTGTTTACAACATGTAATTACTATCTTTAAGGGACATCGAGGAAACTTCTGGAAGTAACTAGGTTCAACGGGATTAAGCTTATGATAATTTTAAGCTACAATTAAAGGGAAACATTATAATATATAAAATTAACTGTGTAAATGCCAGTGTTGAACTGTAATGAGGGATTTCGTTTCGTGTCGTATGCTTGAAAAAGTTTTGCTACAGGCTCACTTACTTTGTGGGAAAAACTCTATCTCTCCATACAAAAGGTACGGAAGATGTGAAGTCCCGAGTTTCCATGGTCCGACAACAAATACAAATGGAATCCAAACGTATGACTAAAGAGTTGTAAAAGTTGTCGTTGTTAATTTGCCGACAGAGGATAAATGTGTACGAAGTGGAAAACTCAGTCTTCACTGTTGTGTATGTGTGTCTAACGCTGGAATAATGCCGACAGGAAACTGCTTTCCTGTTGCAAACTGCAACACTCAAACTGTGTTTGTAAAAGCCGGTGTAACTGGAACATTTTATCCATAGTGCCTGTTTAAGTATACCAAACCAAGTTAAAGTACTGTATTGCTATTCGCTATTCTTATTATGTGTACATTTCGTCTCAGTCGTCCTCCAGACAGTGCAAGTGAAACCAAAATATAGAAAAGTACGACGTGACCGACAAAACATAAGCTTTAGACTGTGCGTTCAATGGAACGCTGAAAACGCGTCAATGATGCAAGTCACAGACGAAGTTGGAATCTGCGATAAGCATAGAATCTCACCTTGTCCTTCCTTTTCCTCCAATATGGAAAAATTACGATGCCGAACCCGTAATTGTCTACTTTAAAAACCTAGTCTGGTTTTCTAATAAACACCAGCTCTACTTTATTTAGAAAATGTTGGCAAATTATTTAATTCTACCCTATCTATTATGCAAAAATAATGTCCATTTGGAAAGAAAGTGAACGCACTCGATGCTTCTGGTATGGGGTAAGCGGAAAGTCCCAGTCCCAGTCCCAATTGTTTACTCTTTCGTCCCTCCGAGGCTCGGAAAGAAGTGAATACTTACATAGTAAAACCAGGTTTTGGTGTATGAACGCGTCGGGTTCTCGTTACTTAAATACCTTGACTAGTCTATGGCGAAATTTACACAACAGCGATACTTCCCGAAAAAAAAACAAACGAAGAACGAGCCAAAGCTTACCTTGCTTGCTTGCTCATTCAGTAGCTCTTCCAACTCGTACAAAGAGGAATTACACATTTATAGCACGTATATAGGACACTTCTCATACGTTGTTAAAGTATAGCATTGCAGTTTATGTTGTTAATATACAGTTAAAATAACTCTCCGAGAGAGCAGCTTATAAATAATGTTGTGTATACACAAGTGTGATAAGGCGACACCTTCATAAAACACGTACTGCCAGTGCAAGTCCAGAGTCCAGACTCTCCAGACTGAGTGCCTCCAGTCAAGTGTGTACGTCCGACTGCACATTTCATGTCAGGAGTCGAAACCTTTAAAGCTTGTTGCGTACAAGTCACCAAGTCAGCATGCCAGGAACGCATTGTTTCCGTCCTGCTCTACGAGTAGCAAGAGCAAGTAGTAATGCTCAAATACCCCGAATAATGTATTATCAAAGTGTACTGTCGTTTCTTGCGGGTTCCAAACTGCCGACAACGTCACGAGAAAATGTTTAATACTGAATGGTTTAGGACGTCCAAATGAAGGAGCAAAATGTTAGTATTGCCCTTTTTGACTCCCGGCTTTGCTTCTTGTTCCTTTTTTGTACTGTACAAGCATGCTTGCGTATTAAGAAGTACAAGTGCACAACGGCAAAAATTTTGACATCAACAAACAACCAACTCTCATGTTGGGAAATCAGCAGAGCTGACGAGTGATTTTTGCGGCATTGTGCCTCAGTTGTGTGTCGAACTTGACACCGTAACGTCGGATGAAGTTGTACCTGTAAATGAATGAATGAACCGGCAATCAAGATTTCGTTCTGCTTTTGTTACATTCTGTAACCAAACTATAGAATTTTACTTTTGGTAGTACGCTCCCGTTCATTTTGCTTTGTTGGTGGCAATGTACAGAAAATCCCGGGATGTTTTGATGCTCTCACTTAATCAATCATTCAAGCAAGGTTTACTTTTGCACGAGAGCATTTTTATACTAGGGTTTACAATACCTGCTAAACCTTTTTTGAGCGACGACTCACTCACACAGGAGAAAGCAAGAGAACAGCTTATTCTGGCGTTATACAACTGAGCGTAATTAAATTAATGGCATGAGCTTTTGCGCCCTTTTCTTTTCCTTATACTTAATCACTCTTCTTCTTGTTCGTTTTCGTGTGTGTTCTGTGCGGACTGCTTTCTTATACTTTTTACTTTTACTTGTTCTTTCTTCTTTTGGTGAAACGGAAACTGTTTGACTGCTCAAGTTGTATCAAGGTAAAATACCCACACAATAACCCAAAGTGACCCACATGGGTGTGTAACTTCCACACCGACGTGTCCAACTTGGTGAGTGAAAGTTAAAGCAAAGCTTAAAATGAAGAGAAAACGGGAACATCCTATTCTATCCCAGCCAATATTTTCCCTTTTTGCTCTTTTCCCCAACTTTTCCTCCGCGTTCTCTTCTGTCGGTGGAGGAGAAATTCTCATAAAGTAAGGGTGGTACGGTGTAGTTGTGTAGTACACACAACACACCCGCCCATTACAAACATATAAGAAACAACAACTTATCTGCTTCTTCTTCTGCTTCTCTTATTCCACTTCTTTCCTGTTTCGTATTATTGTTCTTTCTCTCCATCGCTCTCGACGTCTCGACTCTCGAGACAACTCAATCTCTAGAGCATTTCAGGTTTGGTGTTCCCATTTAACTCACCTGTGCCTGTGCGTAGGAACGAGCACCCTTAAACAAAACCACAGGAATCTTGTTCTCAAAGCTACTACAAGCCACTAAGAGCTTTATAAACAGCAGACAACATGCCTACAGAGAAGGAAGATCTTGCAAAACGGCGATCTTTGAATTTCTTAGTTATGTGTATAGGGCGTTAGACGAAAAGGATGGATTGGTAATATGTGTATTTATAGATTTTTCTAAAGCGTTCAACAGTATCAGGCATGACATACTGTTAAAGAAATTAATCGAGCAGTTTGACATTGACCCTAGACTACTAAAGAGTATTAATAGCACATTGACCAATAGACAGTGTATGGTTAAGATAAATAATAAGGTTTGTCAGAAAAGGTACAATTTGCATGGGTCAGTGCCCCAAGGTTCTTGCCTGGGTCCCCTGCTTTTTTCCTTGTATGTTAATGATGTGTCATCCTCAATCTCCTGTGAACACAGCATTTACGCGGATGACATAGTCATATATTTAAAATGCACTGATGTTGTGAGTGGTGCTAGGGAAATGAACCGTGTACTTGAAAGTTTTGGCGCCTGGGCTGACGCTAACAAATTATGCATTAATGAATCAAAATGTGAGTTCATGTTAATGTCCAAACAGGGCCAAAAGCTTCAAAATGAAATCCCTCCTATTGTCTTAAATAATCACACATTAGTTAGAGTAAAAGAATTTAAATATCTGGGAGTGATTATAGACCAACATTTAAAATTCACTAGCCAGATAGAAATGGTTACAAAAAAACTAAATGCAATGTGTGGAAAGCTTTATGGGTATGTAAGAGTATTCCCCTTGTCAGCATTCATTACACTCGTCAAAGCGTACGTTTTACCCATTGTTGACTACGCGGCCGAAATCTATGCAATTCAATTCGATCGAACACTAGACAGATGGTTTGATAAGGTATGCAGATTAATTTCCGTTTTTACAAGACCGGTCCTACACAGGAAAGCCCGTCAAAATCGTTCAAAGCCAATCAAATGGATAATGACTGAGGACGAAGTATGCACAAAGATGAATATTCTATCGTTTTCCGAACGATGCAAATTAACAATCCTAACCATAGCGTACGAGTCAGTAAAACGTGACTATTCATACTATTTTAACAAAATGACCCTATCCAAGAACACTATGACGTCCAGAACTTTCCCCTTAATGAAAGTAGTTCCTCACACATACGCGATCATGGAAAAATCAATCATTCATAGGGCCATAAGCTTATGGAACTCGCTTCCAAAATCATGGAAGTTTAATGATATGAATCAGCCAGAATTTATAAGTAATGTAACTGATTGGTTGATCAATGCACGAAGAAACGAATTTATAAGTTAAATAAGCTAAATTAATAATTTTTGAACTATAGTTGATGTATTGCAATAATGTTAGACATATAATCTTAAAAATATAAAATAAACTTATGTTTTTAGTATAAGCTGTGCCGCCTCATGAAAAGCATTGTTACAATGATGAAGTTGACACATTAAATAAAAGTTAACTGAACTTAACTGAACTGANTTTAGTATAAGCTGTGCCGCCTCATGAAAAGCATTGTTACAATGATGAAGTTGACACATTAAATAAAAGTTAACTGAACTGAACTGAACTACACTACAACTATCGTGCAAATATCTAGTAAAGCCTAACTAAAGGTTTTGGTTAATGGTTAACGTTTGTTTTACTACGCCGATGTCCCTGAAACGGTACCCGAAAGTTGGTTTTTCGCTTGCATGAGGAGATTTGCTTGCGTCGCCAATTTCAAGATGTAGGTTCTGAGTCCTATTTGATTGGTGAGGACGATGGAAGCAACTTGACCAATTGACAGCATTTTCTTCCTCTCTTCTTCCTGAGATCAGAATTAGTCCAGTGATTCCCTTTGTGCCATTTACCAATAACCACATTTTAGTCATTATTACATGTTTGGAGCATTACCGTAAACCATTCGTCAACACCACTTGAGTACAATACAATATCCATTATCTGACAATGACGAAATGTCGTGTTGAACATTCTGGGTTCATCCTTTAAGCGATTGACGTTCTTATCCAGGTTTACATTAACAGCAGCATTGTAATTGTAACAATTCAAATCACGCTGTAGACAAGCTAACAGCAGTTTGAACAGCTCCTTGTGAATTCCTGGATGTTTCAATTCACGTAGAATGTAAAGACACCATGAAAACTTTGTCAGCGGCGCCTGAACAACAAACCACAAGAAAATAGCACTTAGAAACCATTATTCAAAATGTTAAATTGTTAAGTAAACGTAAATGTTAAACGTATAGTTAAAAATTGAAAGACGAACGTTATGATTATGATTAGCCAGTTCCACGAGAGTGTTTAACAAAGCCGGGATTCCCGTATCCGCCATTGTGCGCTCCACAGTAATGAACAGCTCTTTAAATTTGAACGTAAACAACTTGTCAACAAAGTACGCGGCTTGGTAAGTCAACTGCTCTTCTTCCTTGGTCAATCTAGGGAAAGAACAAAGAGACCTTGGTAGGTACTGTTGTCTGTTGGTACTGGTGACTGGTACACTACAATTTAAATTAATGTTAGGGAAAACAACCAGCCAAAAGCTTACTTTACATAGATTGATGCCTTTATAATAGCTTGCACAAGAGTACGCATGAACAGCAGTGGTTCTTTTTTTTCAAATGTTGCTTTTTGCCGAAGGAAATCCAATTCGATACGTAAATTATGAAAGACAACTTCCTGATTCAGCACATTAAGCAGGGAACCTGTGCAATCAGTTTTTGAACCATTAAAGTCTTTCGTTAATTCATTCAGTTTCTTTTGTTCAGCGACCTGAAGATTTTTAACATTAATTGAACATCAGTTGTGCGTATTGTCAATTGTCAATTAAAAAAGGCAAATAATGAAGTTAATGAACTCAGATTAAGATTAGAAATAATGTATTTTCATTACCTGTGACGCTAAACGAAGTCTCAAATCCGAAAGGTGTTCAGAGGGATCACAATCAGTTGGTAATTGTTGAAGGAATTCCACAGCTTGACTGGCTTCAGTGTGCAACTGACTATTCTCCTCTTGACGTTTCAGTCGTTTCTTCATCTGACTGTCACTTTGTTGGGACATAGACATTGTCAGTGTCACTTTGTTGACAAATTAATTGTAAATATACAAAATACAGTACAAGTACAAGTTTAAGTTGGCCTTCACTTTCACGCTCACGCTCACATCACACGGTCGCTTTGAAAATCAATAAACATTTATATTATAGTTATGAGTTATGTGATGTGAACAATAAAACAATTCGATTAATAAATGTATTAAATGACAATGTTTTTGAATCCCTGCTTTGATATAGGCTTATAATAGGGTACTAATAAATCCAATACTCTCACAAAATTAAATATCAAACACTTGGACTTTTGAATTGAACTGAACGCCATTTATTTATTGTGCGTTTCATTTTCATATTACAGCCAACTTCGTACTGTATGAGCTCTGATGAGCTCTGAGAGTAGAAGCCACGAAGCCAGTAGAAGCAAAGACAGAGACAGACCGCGAATGGAATCGAATTATCGAATCTCCACTTTCACTTCTCCACGCGCTCAACAAGTCAGATCAGCTTCCGGCTCCTTTTTTATTCACCTCTAAAATTCGTGTTTCAGAATTTTAAAAAAGTCATTCAATTGACAATCTCGTAACACACTCGTAAGGAGTTCAATTTTTGCATTTTAATTTTTATAAGACGGAGTTTGTTGAAGAGTGAGCAAGCAGGCACCATTCTTGAATTTAATCAATATTAAATATTTTTTATCAACTATTCAACCACCAAAACATTAAAACTTATCTATTGAAAAAATTACTGTAGTATTACTGTCATTTGAGTAATCAACTGATAATTCGAGACTGTCATGCCATGAATGTGCTGATACCTTTGGGTTTTTGAAGAAGGAGGTTCGTAATTCGTATATTTTACGATATTTTGTTATTTTAAAAATTCGATTCAATTCTAGTAATTTATTAAAGTTAAAGTTAGTATAAATAAATTCAGTGTTGCATTTGAATTTTTTACAAGGTTGGACGTCACAAATCTGCCAGTTATACATTCTTGAACTAAACATTTATAACGTATT
>JABASF010000881.1:0-29792 GCA_019776145.1 Harlomillsia oculata
TCCTTAAGAATTTAATGAGTCAAAAAATTGTTGGGACGTACTTTCTCCATTCCGAAGGATTCGAGTAGTGTGTGTAGTAGTAGTTATAGGTTCGTGCCGTAACGAGTAGTCGTAAAAGCAAATTACACCTTGTGTGTTTTATCTGTCAATCATGCACACCTTTTGCGTTCTCAGGAAACAATCAAATGTCAACTCACAAGACAGTGAATTGATACAACAACTCGTTCAAAATGTCAATGGGCGAATGAATAGCCATGTGAATAATTCATTTCAATTTTCCTCGCTCTTGCAATTTCTCTACTTCAAAACTCTAAACAAAATCCCATTTTCTAAAAAAGATCCCATCTTTTATGCAATTTGAGTACAAAATATACAGAACCTGTCAACAACTTGAACAAACCGGAAGATGAAAGTTGCACAAGTGTGCACAACGTACTCAAAAAATTGCACAATTTCTACATTTTTTTTATTCTTTTCAGTCCAGGTCGCTGCACTTTGCTCTTATACTTGTCATATTACTCATATACTTAGTTGGGATTTTCTGTAGCACCGAATACTAAAAGCACTCAATTTCACCGGTATGTAATGTAAACGATTCCGAATTAATATTTCATCAGAGCGATACCTCAACTTGAAAATCTGTTGAGTCCCACCACATCACCAGTTCCAAAAAGCGCAAAAGCACGCTTCGGGATTCAGTCGTAGCAGCAGCTGTACTTTCCCGGACACGACCATCATCATAAATCACATTGTCGAATCTGTTTGACTTCAAAAAATGTGTACTCTTACGAAACGTCGAAAGTGCCTGGCTGAGTGATGATTCAAAAGAAACAAGTCTTATTTTCGAGGAAAATAAACACATTTCGCCTTCAGCAAAATTACCAAGCTAAAAAGTTTCGTAAAAATCTCAAAAGTTGAAAAAAATGGTACACAGCACAGTGTAAAAATTAATATTTTGCACACAAGTGCCGTAAAATTCTGTCACATGCAGAAAAGAATTAGCGGGAGGGTGGAAAAGTAGGTCAAACACAGGACCGAAAAGTAAATAACACGACCTCCGATTTTGCCCTATGCCGAAGTTGACATAATAACGTTAGTATTTATGTCACATGTAGGGAAAACGGTCAGGAACTGCACGCGAAATAATATTAACACGAAAAATTACATAATAAGCTTTAACGACGACGCGACGACGACAAAACACACATGAACATTTATTAGCAACTACACACAGTTTGCTATATTTGCTTCGTCGCATTTATTCGCATTCGCAATTCGCACCTGTAGATTCATTTATGTAGGGAAATGTACAGTGTTTGAGGTCGCGGAGGAGGTCGTTCGTGTCGAATTTGCATGCAACCTCCCATGAGTCTCATTTTGACATGCAGCATAGTAAATCATCTTAAAACAAACTTTCACTCGAGTCGAAAATGTAATGCAGATATGACTTTGACGAAGAAAATCTCCTGTCCTGTGCCACACAATTTTCAAGATAATGTATGATTTAGCGAGATGTGAACTTTGTGAATTGCATTACTTGTAAACATGAGGAGAAAGCAAAGTCTTTTTGATACTAGACTAGACCTTTTTCGACACACGTCTTGCTTTATGTTTTATTTCGTCTCCTTCCTTTCTACCAAACCAAGTTCCACGTTCCGTCAAATGTCGTGTGTCGTCTTGTTACTGTTAATCTTTCTCAACTTACACTAGTCCTACAAACGTCTCAAGAAAATGGTGAGTTTGACCTCACCAAGTCCCGAGTCCTGGCTCAGTCAGTCAGTCTCAGCGCTCATGATGAAATTATAAGTACAACTTCCCAAGTTTTGAAAATGTCTTGGACAAAGTTTGGAATTTAGGAGTGACACAACAGATTAACAAAACCAGCAGATGCAAAACTTTGGCGCTTTTCTTTACTTTTCACATTTGCATAAAATTTTGTGATGTGTAGGAAATCTAGCACATTGTCCAGTTTTTGCCAAAAATATCGTTCAAAAACTCCTTGCTTTGCTTTGTGTGATGTCTCCAAAAGCGACTCCACGGGAAAAAGCTGAAAGATAAAAGATCTGGGTTGACGCCCGAACACAAAAACTTCATTAGTGTTTGTCTGCGCGAGTCTGACGGGAGACAAATGACGTGTCCGCTACATCCGATGATACCCTTTTCAATTGAATCTGCAGCAGAGCGGATTATTTCCCGAATTTCGGTATAAAAGAATATCGGCAAACAAAACAAAAAGTTTGCACAATGTTGCATCGGTGTATCAAGAAAATACCAAAAGCCTTCCTTCTCCTTAGCAAGAGCAGCCATAATAACTTCCACATCTGTTTTTATTGGATTTATGGGCTATGGCACGTTGGTATTATGCGAAAACTTGGTTAGAAGCAAAACGTACGGGTAAAATTTCATAGATATCAAATGAGATATAGCATTCCTCGGAAATTCGGAGAGACCTAATTCAATTCGGAGACAAAGAGATATTGCTTGTAGTGTAGAATGAAATGGAATAAATAAGATGAAATGAAACAACAAATGACCAATATTTGGACAGGTAGACACGTCAGCAGACCGCTACTCTAGCTCTGTTCAAGTTTTTTGCTTCAGGTATGTCGTCGTGTTTACCTTCTGTTGTCTTCTCAAATAGGTTTTTGCCTTGTAGCCCACTTTCTTTATTGCGAAAAACCCGACAGTGGTGTTTTCAGAATAAACAGACATGAGAGAACCCATAGCTCGCATTTTGCACTGGCTTCTTGAAAAATTTCTCAGAATCTTGAACGTGTTTCACCGACAAAAATGTACATTTTGACTGTATACTACGTTACTTTTTTTTCGTTACCTCGAAAAAAACCTCACCTCAACCGAAATCCTGCTCCGTAACAAAGTTGACTTTGACTTTGACGGTGGGAATGGCTCATATTTCGTCCAAGTAATATTTACCAGAACAGACTTTGCCCTCGTCGGATGCTGAGCAGAACCTGATCTCAGTGAGCTATATTAGCTCCAGGATGTGTGGAGGAATGTGAAAGCGTCTGCTGCAGCTCAACAACCAACAACCAACTTGGAACTCCCAACTTTGAGTTTTCAAAACGGTTACAGTAACTACCCATTAAAGCCCAATATAAAGTATATTACTATATATAAGTAAGATGCAATGTTGTATATAGTTTGCTTTTCCTGTTCTTGTCGTCCGTTTACTCTCGTTTATTCTCTCTTCGTGTGTTGTACTTGACGCAAAATAAAAAAAATATGAAAAGTTTAAGCCAAGCACACCAAGCAGACCAGACCTTGGGCCGGAAATTCTCTCTGGTTGTCATCACGCGGAAGGAATGTCATGAAAAATTCAGCCTGGGCGAATGAACATACTAAGATGTGAAAGGAGCCAAAGGGAATTCGCCTCCGCTGTATAAATTCTCAAAGCAAATCAGAAGCGGTAAATAACCTTCGTGCAAAACTTCCTTGTGAACCATTAGCAATTAATGAACGTCAAGCTTGGAGAACCGCTGGAGAACCCACTTGAATTAATATTTATTTCTCCCCAGCCGCTCTCTTTCTCAAGGTAATTGGGCTACCAAAAGAATTCATTCATTCTCTAACCCACTTTCAAAAAATGTTTTTTAACACTTGCGAAACGTCCCATCCATCTCACAGTTCTGTAATGTAACGTAACCCCTACAACCACAAGCTACCAACTTTCATTATGACGTCCCGATGATTATTCACTCTTTTTTCCCACGCTGATGATGGCATTCCGTTTACCCTGTCGTCATTACTAAAATTGCCACTGTTGACCTCATACTTGCAAAAATCTATAACCCTAAAATTACAAAATCCAGCGAAGAAGACGGCTAAGGAAGCTTTTTGTAAACCACAGCTTTTCACTTGGGTGCTTTTCCCACTTAAAGAAGACCTCAAGTGACTCACTTTTCTGTCACTCGCGACAACGACACGACAAGGCTTTTTCCTCAAGAATCTTGCCGTCTCTACTTCCATTTCCGTATTTATGATATAAACCCTAAAAAATTGCGACTCAAGTGACTCACTTTTCTGTCACTCGCGACAACGACACGACAAGGCTTTTTCCTCAAGAATCTTGCCGTCTCTACTTCCATTTCCGTATTTATGATATAAACCATAAAAAATTGCGTGAAACAAGATGTTTATGACAAAATGGCTTGTGCCATGCAGTTACAAGAGTTAGCCGACTCATATTTTCCAATTATTTGATAGCGCCACCGTCTGGTTGCCTACAATGTCACAATCAGTCATTTTACAAACTAAAGCATCACACCTACATTCACAGTTGACAGTGGTTTCATGAAAAATGCAGAATGAGCTGTCAATCCTTTTGGCAACAGTGATTAGCCATGTTTCGATTCTCTCCCAAGCGTCTAGTCAAAACACAGGGAAAGGTTCACCTCGGACTCAAATTATAGACTGCAACGTAATAAATCTCCCGAGCCAGATGCACTTTTCAAAAAATACTATGGTAGATGAATGATCTGGGCAGATGTGAAATTTCACGCTATTCACCTTACACGTCATACATCCACGACCGAAGAAGTCACACTTTAAAAATCAGAGTCACGAACATGACCCATATTTTTCTGTGTACATCTCGTAAGTCATATATCATAAACTCATAAGGTTAGTGAGACATGACATCAAAAAATGCAGAAAAATACGAATTATATTCGGGATCTTAACGGGGCCAATCGTCCCCGTTTCGGATGAAAACAAGAACGACAACGATTTTTTCATGATCTAGTTTACTGCGGCTTTTTGCTTATTTGTTTCCATTTCCATTTCCGTGATTGGCACCAATGATAATGGAAGCAACTCCTCGCGGTTTTGCAAATTCTCATTTTTCATTGAAGAATTTGAAAGCAGACAAACAAATCATGAGAAATGCATTCAGTCATTTCAGACACAAGGCAAAATTGACCTAAAGAAGCGCGTTTGTTCCTCGTCGTATAGGAAAAAGGTACTTTTCTAATGTGTTTTCCATCGAAAACACGCATTTTGGCGTGGGTTTGGGATGGAAGTGCTCTCAGGACAAAAGGAACAATGGAAGTTGAAAGAAGATATGGAAAAAGTCTCATCGTCTTGAGGTTGGACTAGCAAATAGCAAATAGTACATTGCATGATGTGAATGAAGTGAGTTTGGGAGTACTGAAGGAAACGATCCTTGCCGGGCCTGTAAAGGGAGAATGATTACACTCGCACTCGACTCTCGACTCCCAGGCCCAGGTTCCTCGTTCCTCCAGCAGCTCCAGCATTGAGCATTACAAGAGGCGGAAGAAGAGGAAAGGCAAGAGTATAAATTCGAAGAGCATCCAAAAAGTAAAGTTAGCGAAAAGCCTAAGAGAAACGAGACAAAAAATCAATTATTCATTCGACTCCTGCATACTTGAGGACTTCAACCTGCAGAGAAAATCGATTAGGGTCTCCTCGGTTTCGTTGCTCGGCAACAACGTACTTGTCTACTTGTTCCAGTTTTTGGATGGGTCATACAACACAAAACCCTTACTTTGGGTACTTATCCCGACCAAACAATATAAAAAAGAAGAGACTCGAGTCGTCTGACACAAACGATGGCGATGAACAGACAGATTGACATTGACGACCGCTCGTCGCCTTTCCCTTTTCAAAAAAACCAGAATTTTGATTATGTCTTTGTCTTGTTATATCTCCCACACTGCTGAACAACTCTGAGCCACACTATGATATGATACCTTGTACTGTTATACTATACAAACTATGTAACATGGTCCACGGGATATCAAAATCCCCGAATTTCGGAACTCGGGATTTCGATGCTTTTCAATTCCGAATTTGAAAATCCCCAAAGGAAATGCAACAGATTACTAATTCCATTCACATTGTTTTCTCCGGGCACATTTGCCAAAGTCATGAAAAACCATTAGTTTCGTAGTACCGGGAATCGATAGTAGGCACGACATACATAAGGGACTTGACTGTGAGTACCTACGTAATACGTCTGCCATGCCACCTCCACCCACTACCACATTTAAGTACACACAAACACTCATACACTGTGCATCAAATTATATTTATACTAAAGAAATCGCGTGTGTTCTCCGTTCTCCTACGAAAAGTGTTTTTGTGGGTGGAACAGTCAAAGTACCTGAGTTGGAAAGCATTTACTATACCGACTGTGTACACGCTTCTATACCTCGAATTGATATGCATCCTTGAGCTTTTAGCTTTTACCATAATTTCTTGTGAAGGATTGTAAAACGTCGGTGTTTCTTAGACTTTATTCCTTTTGATGGACGAAGAAAGCAGAAAAATATGGTGGGACTTGGGATAAAAAGTAAGAAAAAAAACCTGTTGCTACACAGTGTGGAATAGGAAAAATGGTATGTAAGATAGTAAAGTAATGTTCCAGTATGTTCTGGAGGAAGAAGAAGAAAGCGGTTTGTGTACAGAAGACGAAAGAGTCATTGCCGCAGAGAGGAATAAAAGCAAACATTATCATTGTCTTGTTTGCGGATGCCTTTTCTCCCAAGATCCTTGTCAAGTAATGCATTTTTCTTGTGACAAAGACAGACGCTTGGCAAAGATCCATTAGTCTTGATGAATCCGACAGGAGCAGGATTTGATTACGAAATGGATCAAGCGCACACCACTTTTAATTTCCATTGTTTACATGAACACGAATAAAAAAACTGAAGGAACCGCACCGTGTCGGTTTCCACATCTTTCCCGGAGACGAGAAATGTAGTCATTCATCTTAGCATTTTACAAAAGCATGTGAATGTATAATTCAACTTTTGACTCATTTTTCAAAAATAACGGATAAAGTGAGAGAATAAAAATACTTTTAGGATTTTCCCAGCTATCATTTCAAATTAGAACCTTAAGGCATAAAAATTGTTAAATAATGTTTTTTACATGAGCGCAATCAACTTTGGAAACGGGAAATCCAATTTTTTAGAAGATTCTTTTTTCAGTCAAAGGATCAAAAATTGAGTAAACAAAGTCGACAAGTTTGTGTGAAGTTTCCCGGTTTTAAGCTTTCACGGGAAAGTGACTCACTAAGCACATTACACAAAGCGGAGAAAGTTGAGGAAGAATTATACAACTACAAAAGAAAGAGAGGAAAAGGTAAAGAAAAAGTCTGCGTAGCGCCGTCGAATTATGACGACTATGGTACACATTCTGTTTCGTTATGCTAATGAAAAACTTTTCCAACCTGTGATCGTATGATGTGAGGAAAGAAAGAAAAAGTTTTTTTTACGTCGGCAACATGAACGTGAACTAAACTGTGAATTTTTACACTTTTATATACCCGGGTTTTAATAAACGGGTTATGACCGCATGAATGAACGAGATCTTTCTGCATTATGAAAACAACTAGTACCATAAATATAAAAGCTGAAAAGTCCCTCTCTTTCAGTTTCTTTCACACCCTCCAACAAACTGCCTTTCGGGACATTTGACCAGTTTAGGAAGGATGAAAATTCATGTGAAGTAATAAAGAGAAACTTTTCACTTTGGTACAAGAAATCTTTGAGATTGATACAACGGACAAACGGGTATTTTGAAGTAGGGCAAAGAAACAGACACCCATTTCCATGCAAAAAGGCCTTCCCTACCTTTCCTTCCAACTCCCACGCCTTCAGAAGTGAGAAAGAGGAATTTTGAGAGCCAAAGAAGAGAATATCTCCTTTGAGAGATGTTGGGGAAGACGAGAAGGAAGGATACCCGGGCTTTTCGACACGTCGCCGCCGAGTTTTTCAAGGAAGAAAAGGTATGTAAAAATGTTTGGCAAAAATGCAAAACATGTACGGATCTTGACACTAAATTCCCAACGCATAAACCCAATTCTTATGCTTAGAATATGCGCATCTGAGAATCCCCTTTGCTCTGTTTTCTGAATGAGTGAATGAAATTGCAATCAAAATCTGATCTCTTCCCATCAAAGAATCCTTAGTTCAAACAGGAAGCATTCAACTTTTGAATAACGGACAACTTGTCTGAAAAATTCTTCGTAGGAAATGCCGCAAATCGTATATAAACCGAACAGATGTTCTCATTACAATCTGATATTGCTTTTTTCGGTAGCGGGAGATGAAATCATGAAATCCATCTTCCAATCCTTTTTAGCAATAACGTTTTTCTCGTATGACCAAAAAAGAAGTCGGAGACGACGTAACAATTCCCACTTTGTGTAAGGAACGAGGGAAGGAAAAGATGACAATGTGCCAAAATTTTCGAGAGAGTGAGTCGTAAAAAGAGAGTCATTTATCTGTAAATTGCCTAGTGGTTTTTCTGAATTGAATTCTGGTCTATGAGCTTTTTTTACAGGTTTTCGTTTCAGTGTAACACATAAATGTGTATGAATTACGATGCAGTCAAGTTGTACGTTTACCGTTTTATCCAAATGTTGTTTTTTCAAAGAGAGACAGTAATTTTTGGAAATGTACTATTAAAACGTACACGGAAATGTATAGAAGTAGTAAAAAGCAGGAGAGAGGACATGTGACGATGTGAGGGAGAGGTTCGGAATTCGGTTCGATGTCCCTCTCCGGACTTGAAATGGGAAGGAAAAGCCAATAAACTCGTCGCAGTCGTCCCAATCATAAACGGAGTGCGAATGACTCTACACCGAAGCAAATTCCATCAGTCACAGTTTTTGAGATGCGACCAGGGAAATTCTGCATGAATTTGCTTACTATGCGAGTTCTTATAGCACAATCCATAAAATGAAGTATTATTTTGTGTGTTTGCGTTTGAATCTTCAAAACGAAGCCGACGACAGTCGTCGTCGACGATGTCGACAACTCCGACATCATCATTTGAACAAAAAATCCTTTCACGACAGAAGGAGACAAACAAACCAAATCTTGTGGAAGATCCAATCATTCATGTGACTGCAGCTTTTGGTATTTATCTATAGTAGTACTAACCGTAGGATCCTGAATCATTTTGTGTACATAGGTGGAATTTTTATTACCTGTCGACAACAAACGGTTACAGTAACAACAAGAGCAACAATAACGTTGCTTAAATTCATCCTGGCATTGCGACAATGACAATGAGACCCGAATTATAGTCGGTGACACACAATGGGAGTCGGAAAAGGTCTCCCAAAAATCGGTGCTCTCTCAACAACCCGGGCAATTTGGTGAACACACAACAAACCAAAACCACTTCTGCAGCTTGAGCGAACATGTGGTTTTAGTACTGCACTCGTCAGCCTTTTGTGTACACAGCAGTAGTACAGTATAGTACTTTCTTTGGGAAAAAGCCCACTTTAAGTGAACCTTAGCATCCCGGGATTCAATTGTACTTTGTCCTCCTTCGTCGGAACATAAAGACCGACATAATCAACAAAGTACAAAAGGACTAGCTGAGCTGGTCTTTACGTGTCTGCATGATTCGCCATATTCTACCTTTTCCCCAATGTCGCTTTTGCAATTTTACTCTCCAAACTCATGTTTCCACGTCTTTTCCGGGCCACCCACTATACTAACCGAATTCGCAAAATTCGTAACGTTTCCAACCTTTTATGTGTTAAATCTCTCGGAGATTCTGGAAAAAGGAAAAACAGGAGCACTCGCCATAAGCCGAATTAGTGGTATTTGGGATTCTCTGGAGCAAATTCCAGTTTTTGGAAAAGGCAAAGGCAAGCGAAAAAAAGTTGCGTGTGGGAAAAGCCTTTAGGAAATGGAAGGAAATCGGCTCTGGGTGTAAAAGGGCAGAATTGACTTTTACAACGGGATTTAATTTCATCTAATTAAGCGTAAACCTGAGCGAACACTCAACTTGAGCAGTCCGGAACGAGACGTCAGTCCGGGCCAAACAAGCAAAAGTTGTGAAGATTTTCAGAGCCACCCAGTCCGTAAGGACTCAAATGTTGGACTGCTGTTACGACTCCTGCTCCTATGCTCGTGATTGCATTCTCCAACGTTGCAACAGATAAATGCGGGTGCGGATTTTACTCCATAAAATTTTCATTGTACACGACAACTTTCAACCCGGGTGCAGTCAATTTGGTCAAGAACGGCATCGTCGCTCCGGGTTTTACATTTAATTGCAAGTCCTCATTGCTTCGAATAAATTATGCTTCGTTAATTCAATGGAAAATGCGAAAGAGAGCACAAAAAACTTGATGGTGATGATTTTTGGTGTGGTGACAAAAGACACAGACCTTTCACCCAAAAACCGCAGTATTTAGCATTCCGTCTATCAAAAAAGGAAAAGAATGAGAAAAAACGTCTATTCTTGAGTTATCTGACGGCAACCAACTTTTCTAAATCATTCTTTCATTTCCTCCTTTCTCTTCTGGGCAAAGAAAGTTTTTTCATTTCATTCTTTGAGACACCAAGGGTGGAGTAGAAATCAACCAAAGTCTCAAGTGACAGAGCCCAGCTGTCAGATTTGCAATTCGCCCTTTTTCCTAAAACAGAAGATACGGGTTTTCTTTGCATTTTGAGGTTTCCAGTTCCTCTCTGGAGATGTGAGAACATATCGCCGCATTTTGTTGCTTTATACAATAAACCCGTGATACGCAGTGTGGAAGACGATGGATATGGATTACGGGTTACGGTCCATTTTACATTTACTATAGTGGAACTGTAAGTACAACTTAAGCCACCACACCGAGTACAAGCAAAAGCTGGGGAAAGTGCATAAAGAAATGTCAAGTTTTTTTCACAACTTTTTAGCTTGGTCGGGGTTCTGATTCGGAGTGTCATTGTCGTCTTCGGAAGAAGCACAAGTGACGGGGGTTTTATACTGTTCTGCTCAGTTACTTAATAACATAAGAGACAATGCAGAGGAATATACACACCTATATTTAATTCATATAAAATATGATATAACCAGCAGCGTTTCGCAAACCCACAAAACGTCGGTATGTCACCTCAACATTTCACATCGTCACAGTCACTTTGATTGTACCGAAACGTGAAATATTGTTTTTTTGGGTGTCCCTGAGATTCTTTTCGTATGCAGGGGAAAAAGAAATCCAACATAACTGTGACCTCTTCTTTTCGGTGCCACATGTCAGATAATCCTTTTCCTATTATTCCGACCCGCTTTTCATGTTCCCTTACACTTCTCACACGAAAGTTATTGTACTTCCCCTCACATTTTCCACGTCACTATACTTTAAGTACATCCAAAAGACGTAAAAAACGGCTTTCCGTAAAATTCGATCGTTTCAGATTAGCCATCCGGTTGTTTTTTTACGGACAAAGAGGTGAAAAGAGCAAAAAAATTTGCATATGTTGGATATATCTTTTATAGTAAAATATATTTGCGGTGAAGTTTACATAATACACATGAGTTGGCATTGTCGTCGTTGCGTGACTGCTGTGTTCGTGAAAAAATAGATGTGCTCTTTCTTGACTCTGACTTGACGCATTTCCCTTTTCCTCCCAAGCTTTAAATATTTGCATTATGTGAAAGTTGAGGTCGAGAACTGTGTGTGTGCTGCTGCCGTTTATGGCTCTATCTGAGTTCCGACATGAGTTGCGTCTTACGAGGGCCAAGCACGCGAGAAATGTTCCTGAAAACTGAACAAATGGCTCGACATGGGAGTGTGGGAAAGTCATTCCAGCTTTTTAAGCACTGCCCAGCTGCCTTGTGGCAATGCTCCTCTAATCAACTCTATTATAAAGTAACCTTTAAAAAAGTTTTAATACTTTCTCGAAATCTCCATGATATGCTTCTAAGAATGAGGGGAGATACGTGTGTTGGACAAGGCAGGATGAGGATTTGCACTTGATGGAAGAGAAAGGATCTTTATGATGGATACTTTACTATACATAAGTAAACGTATCATAAGCATGCAATCTTTATGAGGACAGGAGGAGAGCTGTCGTCGCCAAAAGACAGACGGATGCGTACATCTTCCTACATAGCACTACTTATACTTTTCCACATTTCCACATTTCACTACTTGGGCTTGAGTCTGAGTCATGTTTTGGGAGCGAAACGACTCACTCAGTCAACACTGTTCTGCTTAAAAAATAAATCTTCCTTAGTGACACTACAGTCATTTCATTCAAGTCCATAATATACACTTACTCACTCACTCAACCATTTCTCCGCTCATTCACTATCAAGTGAGACAACAAACATTACGCCAGAATGACTCATCTTCCATCTCATTCACCATCCAAAAATGTGCAAACTGAAAATTTTGTTTTAGTAATCAACCTTTAATTAATTATTATTATTCAACATATTATCAGATTGTCATAAAATTAATTATTGCTTTTAAAGTATAACTATACGGCATCTTCGTTTTCTACAAAAACGGGACAAAGAATACTTTTTTAAAATGAAAAAAAGATTTTTGTTTACTAGCTCATTCACTATCAAGTGAGACAACAAACATTACGCCAGAATGACTCATCTTCCATCTCATTCACCATCCAAAAATGTGCAAAATGAAAATTTTGTTTTAATCAACCTTTAATTAATATTATTATTATTCAACATATTATGTATCAGATTGTCATAAAATTAATTATTGCTTTTAAAGTATAACTATACGGCATCTTCGTTTTCTACAAAAACGGGACAAAGAATACTTTTTCAAAATGAAAAAAAGATTTTTGTTTACTCTTAGCAAACAAAATGACAAAAGAAAGAACATCAAATGAAAAAGAGAACAAACAAAATTAACGAATTAAAGAATCTTGTTCATTAAACAAACTCCGAGTTCCATTTGCTCCGTTTTTTAAAATTGCCATTACGTGACTTGACACTGGGAACTTTTCGGGACAAAAACCCGTCTTCGGCGAGCTATTTTTTTTTTTACTTTTTTTCTTACTGAATTAGGAAATTATACTACAGGAAAAGGAGGAAGTGAAACTTTGCTTGTCTGATGTCGGGCCTGGGAAAAAGGAATCTGGACAAAAAAATGGAAGGACGAGACAGAGGCATTGGAGAAAGGAAGGGTGGATATCGGTGCGCTGGAATGAGCCTTTGATGGCATTATACACGTTACACAGCTACTATATTGCAGAACAATTCTGGAGAAACATTGGAGCTTGGAATTTGAGTGGTGGGGATGAGCCGGAGCATGGATGGAAAGTTTTGTTTCAAGCGATCTACTTATGCATACAGCCCATTATAATAATAATGATGAAGGCGCTCTAGGACAATAATGCAGAATGGGAAATGAGGCCGATTTTGAGTATTAGAAAAGGTAAGGTGATGGAAGCCAAGGCACCCACCCGAGCCGAGTGAATCTGGCGAAAGACACGGATTACCTTCGTCGACGTTGTTCACGAACAAGTCGTCGTTACAGTCTTTCTCAATGTTGGTCGCCCCAAAAACCGAGATTCTTGAACATTATCCATGGAAGAGAAAAGAGGGAATGACGATGAAAACTCGGAGTCAACCGACCAGAAATGGGTGTTCCAAGCGGAAATGGATTTCAAATGCTCAGGTAAGAAGAGGAGACATTACTCCATGCGCGTATTTGGAACGAATGAGTGAGTGAAAGTCGCTTTCGAACCGAGTTGCGAATGAGAATAAATTTGAAAACTACACCATTTCCCTTCCATCTTTACTATAATCTAACCTGTTGACTATACAGGCAATTTTGGCTATGGGGCTACACCGAGAACGAAAAAAATGTCTGCATTGCTCCTGCTCTTCCAAACTGAAACATGTAATTGAATTTTTGCCTACACAATAATTTTTTCCCTTTCTCTACTCCTCTCCTCCTGTGTATCTTCTACATTTCCTAACGGTTTTGTGCCAAAAAATTCCAGATACGGACAGAAAATGGGAAGAATTTTCTCTGTCTAATCCAAAATGCAACATAAGCACAAAACAGAAGCAGAAATGCGTTCTAAACAGACGCGTCCCTTTTCTTTACGGTATTGACAGTGAAGCACACAAAAAACGTAAAAGGCTTTTCTATATTCCTATGTATTTCCTATCTGTAAACGTTTTTGCACAATTTTTGAGCATATTTTTTTAGAAATAGCAGGTAATGTTTTTGGTGGAAACAATTAGATTGGTGACGACAGCAATTTAAGAAAACAGGATTGTTTGAATGCAAAGCTTGACGAAAGGAAATGTGGCGCAAGAATAATAATAATTTCACTTTCATTGAAGCGACTGACTGGAGCAAGTACGGCAGATGGAAAAGGGACATTTCCATTAAGTCAGAAGGACTACAGAGACTCAGAGGTGAAACATTACTTTTCAATTTCAAGCCGTTTTCCTTTTTCTAAGTACATAGCTTTCTTGTTAGAATTCAATCTGCCAAAGAGGAAGATTAAAGTGTCACAGTGAAAGTGCCGTCGAGACATGTGCCCCTTCCTAGTTTTTTTCTTCAAAAGTTGGTTTCCTCCCCAAAAAAAGTTTTTTGAAAAGAGAAAAGGATACGAAAATGAAACTTTTTGAAGAAATTAGTAGCAAGACACTGAACCTTTGGCCATTCTGAGGAAAACCTTGGGAAAAAGTCTGTCCAAAGCTTGACTGTGTTCCTCTAATATAAAATGCAATTCTCAAACTGACTAAAAGAAAAAGCGGGTGGACACCGTCGTAGTTTCTGTCACGGGCAGCGTCACCACCGCAAAGTTGTAAGAGAATCACTTTCCAAATAAAATATTAGTTTCAATAAAAGTCCATGTCGGGTCGTAAACATCAGGAATTCGAGCAATGCTGAGTCGAGATACCCATTGTTGAAATATGCAGATTGTGACGTCTCTACTTACGGGCTCCTACAATTTCTAAAATACTACACTACTATGATTCCAAAGTCTACTTATGACCTTTTACCCGGTTATCTACATTTTCTGACGCAGTTGCAGACAGAGAGAGCGTGGAAGAGACATACCCGTTTTTTCCAGACATTCTTTTGCGGTTTGTGGGACACAATGACACAATATATCTGTCTCGTATACCAAATACTACCAAAGTATGATATAATATTATAACTAAAAAGTAACTGGTAGCTATAAAAGTATAATAGAATGTATAAGAGAGAAAATCGGTTGCATAAAAAGGATATGGATTGGTGATCATTCGGAGACAGGTGTGCCGAATGGGATGATTCTGTGGGAGACATCGTACAGCCACAGCTTGGAATCCGGGAAATGGTAGTGGAACATTTTCTTCCCCTCCTTGTCCTTCTCCATCCACAACTTCAATCTCCATTGTGCTCAAATTGTGCTGTCAATTTCTTCAATGGAAATCTTCAAGGTGGCCAAAATCTCTGGAACAAGTCCTCACTCACCACTACACTTGAACGTCTCCAGAAGCACACGCTGGAGTCCAGACCGTTTCAAAGTCTGTCTTTTTTGAAGAAAATCCCTTGAAAATTTCATAGCACTTTGCATTAAACTCACATTTTTTACCTTGGAAAAAGTTAATCGGGATTTTGGACGAGTATTTGGAAAAAAGCTGTGGAAATAATAACAATGTACTTATTCCTCTCACTCACTGTTAAATAAATCGAAAACAATGCAAGCATAAATCGTGATAGGATTTATTTTTAGTCTTTTTTATGTTTTTAGGCACTCGTGTACAAAAAACGAAGCTTTTTGAAACTTAAGGAAATAATCGAGTCTAAAAAATGCATCTTGGAAAGTGCTCTGCTCTGGACAAAGACATTTGAACCGTAGAGAATTTTACTGCCGAGTACCAGATTAGGATTATATCTTCTTTTATGTTTACGGTTTCTTTCACCATTTATGAGCTCGGAGACATAAGAAAAGCACCAAACGGATTCAATGACACTCACGTCCAACTTTCTAGGTTTCAAGCGTGCATACCGAGTGAATGCACAGGGTTGTCAACAATGGTAACAAACTCGGAATGTGTCGACGTCAGCCCCTTGATGATTGGATTGGTACAAGGAGTACCGAATTACCGAAGCAATAATGTTTAGCAACCCGGGCATACCCGCTTCTTTATGACGGAAAAGGGTAAACCCTTCAAAAGTGTCTGATTGAATCACACAAAAATTTCGTTGACGAAGAACAAGTCCCAATCCAAATTTCAAACCAAACACAACTTTGGAACACGAATCGAATCCATCAAACTACTCAACACAACAGCAACATTAGCACCAACACCTTCTCATGCTGGAATTGGAGGTAGCAGAAGCTCCACACCGTTACTTTCTCGTCGCCAAGTGACAGTGGCGAATTGGAGAATGAAAGAAATGAAAGGTGTATGATCCTCTTTGGCCAAATGTCCATGCCCGACTGACTACACAGGGAACGGGACTCGAGCTCCTGAATGAAAAGGCATGAAGTGAGAGGGTCGTGTGCGCCCAAAATCGCACGGTGTTCATGCGAAACTTCCTCCAGTCTCCCTCCCGCCTGCTTCCTCTCGAACCAACCCGGGGCATATAGCGAAAAAAGCGAAACCAACGTTGCGTTGCACATTTGCACTATCTTACATACTTTCTTGCGTTCTTCTCATGAGAAAGATTGATGATTCTTTTAAATTCCAAAAAATGCATTTCGAACAATAATATGTTCGAAATTTTTGACCATGGTAATTAAATTACCATGGTCAAAAATATTTTACTATAGTGATAGTAAAGTATAGAAACAAACATCAGACAGCATAACCTTACCAGTAGTTGCATGACGAGATCATTCACACCGACGTAAGTGTCGTAGTAATCTCATCCAAGAGGCTTTCTTGGTCATCTTCTGACGAGTTCAAGCATTCTCACCCGTCCTGTGAGGTCGAGGTCAAGTTCAAGCTCAAGTCAAAAACCATGGCAGGAAAACCTTGTCCTACGAAATTCCCCCCTTCGAAGAAGGGTACGAAGTGGGTCTTCAACTGGGGGAAGAAGAGGAGCACTACCCGAGCTCCAAACCCATTCATCCTCTATTACATGGAATGTAAGTCACTTCACGACACTCATGTTTATGCTGTTCATTGTTCATACTACCGTCTTCTGTCAACCGTTGAGTCACTCTCATTATCATGTCACTAACAAGATGGACTTGTGTTGAATTTTTGCAGTGTGGAAGCAGAAACGGGGCACCAAAATTGGCTGCATCAATTGTATTAAGCTCGCAGCATGCAACTGGAAAAAAATGTCAGAGGGTCAAAAAGACAAGTACCGTAAGCTCATGAGGAGCCTCCAAGTTGGAGCCAAGGCGCCAAAGCCACGAGGTCGGAAGAAGGCTGCTAAGACTCCTGGTACCAAGAAGACTCCGAAGGAAACTACGAAGGCTGGAAAGACCGCAAAGCCACCTGCAAAGCCAGCCAAGAAGGACAAGGACCCATGTTCATGTAATTGAGCGATGAATGATTTCAAGCAAGATTGCACAAGTTCGTCTACATCTTAGATAATGAAATGAATCATTGACTTCCACATCAAATTAATTGTCCACATTCGATTTTACAAGCTCATACAATTTATAATTGAACGTTTCGTGTAAATTGTCAATAAATAAATAGTCCTCTATCACGTAATCATCATTTTGTCTTGTGTGTGCATTATTTGAACTGGGCAATTTGCCTAACTGAGAACAGTCGAGCTTCCAGAATCCAAATCCTCCTGTAAGTGTAGTTTTAGTTAGAAAGCATTTGAAAGCTTAGCTTTAGGTTCCGTAGGTGTACAAAAAAGTAATGCAAGTCTGGCAGCCTCGTGTTTTGTTTACCTCCCACGCTAAAAAAAACTTGACAGTCATTTTAGCTGAGTCTCGTGCTTCCGTTGCAGTCGAGTTCCAAAACAAACCCGTACGATTTCTTAGAATATTCTACTACAGTCAAGTAGCAAGCTGGAATTTTCCAGTTTCCATTATTTCGGAGCAAAAATGAAAGTTCAAAAAATAATGTAGAGTAGCGTCTCAAAATTCCCTGCGGCATTCCTTCAACTTAGGCGGAACGCTAATGAGTTTTGTCTATAAATGTTCCTGACATTATAGTGATGGATTTTTGGTAAAAATGTAATGTGAAATGAGTTTTTTTTGCAATCACACGAAAATTTTTCGGTTGAATGGATATTACACATTAAAATGCAATAATTTTAAACCAGAATTGGAATCATGGTAAGATTTCAGTATGAATGGGTGTGTAAGTGTGGTCCGAAGTAGCACTTCAGTGACAATTGGACAACGTGCCTTGCATCTAATTATTGGTAGAATTCGTACAAAATGTACTCCTCAAGGTTCATGGAGAGGAGAGACGGAGAGACAGAGACAAAGTTCTTGAGACTGAGCAACCAAACCCAGATCCGATCTTTCCATTTCCATTTCATTTCCTTTCTACCCGGGTGAACTTGAGTGCACGGGTGCTCACTTGCTCACTAGTCTCCTACCGTCGTCAAATGTTTGGTCCCTGCTCTCCATTTTGAACTTCTTCTCTCAAGGAGACGGACTGAGTGCTGTAGAAAAGTGTGAGAGAAAGCGAGATCCTGTGTTCATACTCACATCACTTCATACTCAAAAAATATATACTGGAGGATCGAAAGCAAGCAGAGAGCCAGACACATAAGCAAACATTGCAGACGGACTCGTGCAAAGTGTGCTGAAAGTAGTGAGCAGTGCAGGAACACACGAATCACTGCATGCCTTTTTTTAAAATACTGTTCTTCACCCAATCCTCCAGCATGGTTCATAAGTTCCTCAAGAAGTATTTACGAAAAAGAGCATGCATGTAGTATGTACTCTTCTTTCTAGAGTGAGAGTCGACAGGCAGATTATTCACGGCTTCTTGCATCGGAAACCCGCCCGCTTGGAGTTCTTCTTAAAAAGCACCGTGACATACACAAAAAAAACTTGGGACGATGGATGGAATGCACGTCTTCGTTTTTTGTACCCTGACTTTGAAAGAAAAGCGTCGCAAGCACGTTCCCAATCCCAAGAGAACATTTGGCTATTTAAGGAACACCATCTTCGTCCTCAACCTGGTCCACCCTTTCCATTCTCAAAAACATCCAATATTGCATTTGCAAACTGCATGTCTACCTCTTCATGCTTACATTCAACATTTGACATGACCAAAAACCTTTCCCCTTCAAGAAGTGTTCAATTTTTAGAATAAAGACAACAATAATAATGGTTAATGATGGACACACAAGGAGTCTTGAGAAGAAAGTAGCGGACCAAAAACTGTACAAATCGAAAATGTTTCAAATGTGCGGTTTAAATTATCTGTGTCGTCGTCGTAGTTGCGATTAGAAACATTTCGCAATATCCCATAGTTTAAATGGGAGCGTGTCACAGTGTGCGGTCTGCGTCATAATGTGACATTTTTTTAGGTTACGAAATAGCTTTATTTTAGCTTTAAGGTAGTGTACGTTTTAGATTTCATATTTCTTTCAAAAATTTCAAAAATTGCTATTCGATTGGATTGTCTTTGCAACGAAGACAAAAACGTGTGATAATTCGTTCATTGACACATTAATAGATTTTACCGTCACACATTATACATGGTAATGCTTAAGTAATTAGGATGATTTTTAAGTATGTGATAATGATAAGTTTTGCAGAATCCTTTGGTTTGGATGAAATTGCATCCGTTTGTGATTGGATTCATTTTGCACTTGCACTGTATATGTATACTGACATGGAAAAATGAGGCAGAGCCGGTTACATCATGGATGGTTATATTTTGCCAATACAATGTCAATAAGAGAGGTCGTTTTGACTTTCAAAAATTTCAAAAATTGCTATTCGATTGGATTGTCTTTGCAACGAAGACAAAAACGTGTGATAATTCGTTCATTGACACATTAATAGATTTTAACGTCACACATTATACATGGTAATGCTTAAGTAATTAGGATGATTTTTAAGTATGTGATAAAAGTTTTGCAGAATCCTTTGGTTTGGATGATTTGCATCCGTTTGTGATTGGATTCATTTTGCATTTGCACTGTATATGTATACTGACATGGAAAAATGAGGCAGAGCCGGTTACATCATGGATGGTTATATTTTGCCAATACAATGTCAATAAGAGAGGTCGTTTTGGTTTGTAGTATGGATCACGGCCACGACCATTGTCCGGAGGATTGAAGGGAAATAATGACACATGGGCTGTGGGATCCGGGAGCTCGACTCCGACAACAACGTTCAATAGGACTAATGGGTTGCCTCCCGGGAGTCTTGACACTCACTCAATTCTCGACCCGAGTGGCAATGTCTCGGCGAGAAAGTTCGGACAGACTAATTTATGATATTTGTCTTTCATAGGCTAATAACTTTTTTCTGTGAGAAGGTATAGCATTTGAGGTTCTTTGTTGACTTTGAAGGGTGTCACCAATTGAAAAAGGCTGGGGCGACCACACGAGTGAGCGTCCACAATCTCCAGTGTCACGAGCTCAAGACATCATTTCCAACTCTCAAAAAATCACGAACGTCACTTCACCTCGGAAGTTTTACGGTGGGAATGGCGATGGTTGGTTGTCCATGGGCACTCCGACGTATGAAGGTTAGTCGACATTTGTATCTGTCTCACTATGCCGTTTTCTTTTTGCCTGCTTGTTGCCAAAAAAAAACCAAGAAAATGATCGGACCTTTAGGAGTAAGTCAGTTGTGTACGTGTAGTTGAGTGGTTGAGAGAAAGTGAACATTTGAGTAGACTAAGCAACATATAAAAGGGGGAAAGAGAACTTTTTTCAGGGAGAGAAAGCTTTGCTCTTGCCGTTTGTCTTTGTCTCACAATCAAGCGGCTTTTAGCACTTTCTTAAGTGTATTGTTTCTCTCCAAAATTTTTTGGCAATACTGCACATTTTTCGGTTTGAAGGCTAGTGAGTATTACATGTTGAAAGTTGTATACTTTCTATTTTGGATTCGTAGGAGGTAACGATTCCACCATGGCGAAGAGGGAGAACTATCGCATTCAACTGCAGAGACAAATTGAAGAAACTCGGGATCGAAAAGAGAAAGAGAAAATACGGGATCGGGACTTCACGGATCATCCACTTGGACCACCGTACTCTCCTGCATCTGTAATCTACAATCAAACAAGCGTCATTGGGAAATATCCCAACCAACGAATATGTAAGTCTGTCTTCTACCTATCTCCGAGTCCGGAAATACCCGCCTGCTTTGCCTTCGTGTCCTTGTATCATCCTCGTTTACTATTTCCCTGTCGTTTTTACTAATCACAGCAAAACCCTCGTTTACTGAATCGGAGAAGAAAATGTTCAACAAATCTTCTGGTTATTTGGATGGTCAACCTGATGTTTCGTTCCGAACTCCTGTGTACCGGCCTAATGATGCTAATAATCATCAGTTGAAGCGAAACACGACAACGACCTATAATTATCTGCAACTTAATGGGTCGAATCCAACTCCGAGTCCATTTCAAAATAGGCAGTTTCTTCCTCCTTCAAATCCTCAGCCTCAACCTCCTGCTTATCCTTATGGATCTAATCAAATGCACTCTGGATATCCGTACGCGGCTCCTGTGGCTTATCCAGCTGCTCCTGCGGTTTATCCAGCTGCTCCTGCGCCTTATCCGGCAGCTGCAGTGATTCCAAGGGCTCCTCCGGTCATTTGGCCATACGGATATCAAGGATACCCGAGTTATGGGACACAATTTGCACATCCTCCTCCCGCAGTTGGAACAATTCTCCCACAATATCAAAATCCGAATATGTACCAACAGCGTCCGTCGTCTCAGTCTTACGGAAAGCCAGCTAGAAACCATGTTCCGACGATGGATCAAGACTCTGACCGTGAAAGAGATAATCGCTACTTTGACTATGGTGTTCATGAGGATCGTTCAGACGAAAATTTATCTAAAGGTTGCAATGACCAATTCCCTCCTCGTTCGAATCACGGAGACGAATCTGTTAGAGACTGTTTGTCTAAACTAAAGCCCACATCATCGACTGTTTTGAAAAACCGAATTTGGATGGTAATGCTTTCATTTGTAGATTTGACTCCATGGAATGAAAAAACATTCAAACAGCTCACTGATTTTGTGTTGGTCAAATAATAGACTTCGAGTGAATTGCCAAGTCCAGAGCAAGAACAGGCTTCCTACAAATCGGAATTGCTTCATCAAATCGAACAAAACAAAAGGAGGAAGAAAGATGCAGACGATAAGATGAGAGAAGAGGAGGCTCGTTTAGATAGAAAAATCATGGAGTACAATCGTCAACAAATGCGAATGGAAACGAGTAGGCAAGACATTCTTCAGGTATGTAACGTTTTTGCACGTAGGATGAACTCTGTGTACAATCCGGAAATCCTTTAGTGTAAATTGTTTACGGATTCTGCAGAGACAGATGGAAGAACGAAATCAAACCTTGAAAAGTGTGTTCAAACAACATGAGCATGGCTACAACATGCTTCAAGAGAAGAAGTCTCACCCCAGAATCCAGACTTATGGTAAATCCATTAATATCCCAATAATCCCAAACTTGTGAAACCGTTGAATGACAAATTCTACTAATAAACATGGTGTAGACTCCGAATCATCCGATCCCGAATCCTACTCAGGTCAATGTCAATGGGGGAACGGAGCTTTGAAATATTCAACTTTCTCCAGTGTCTCACAGCGCCCCGATGATCGTCCACACCCTCACGGCCAAACATTCACGCAAAGAACTCAAAATGTCCCAAGTGTCCCGAAAGTGTACAGCAACTCCAACAAACCTGTTCCGGTCCACAATTTTGACGAGGAGATCGTACCAGCTTTAAAAAACCGTAATAAAAAAACAATTTATTATTACTCTTTCGATAAACATAATAGACCAAAAAATATGATTCACGATTCGCATTTCTAGAATTTTCCCAAGTACATCCCAATGCTGCTATGTTCGAACAATTGGTGTGTGACAGCGTGAGACAAAAACTGTCCCAAAATTCCAGTGTGAAAAATAAAATTCCTACGAGATGACAATAAACGTCATATTTGTAATGATTTGATAAAAAAATCCACTGCTGAATAAATTCAGTAATTGACACGATTTTGTAAAAGAAATGCATGAAAAATGCTTGATTCAGCGTCGTTCTAAAATAAGACAAAGTTGTGAAATCTGGTGGAGTGCGTTTTGTTCACTAATGCGTTATTTCCCATGTAAAAGGTTGAGATGGCACGAAACGCACGAAGATTCCAACCCGCTCAAATCCTTGCACAAGCTTGCACACAACTTTCCCTATTTTTAAGCATGGGTTTCCCTATTCCATCAATCAAAAAAATCTGAAAGCTTAGCTGGCGCAATTGACAAAGGAGAGCGCGAACCAACTTGTCTCGCCGTCTTTTCTTCGGAGTCCTCTCAGTCTCAGTCGCATTCACAGCAGAGTGACGAGAGGTGTTTGTTCGTTCCTTGTTTTGTTCTGTTTACAAGTTTTCATTTTTTGAAATTTTAAAAAATATCAGTTTTTAAAATCCATATTCGTGGACTATCATGGCGTATGACCAAGATCCGGTTTACACGTCCAAGTCTCGGGTTGACGAGCAGATGGACGAAGATGATATCATCGGTGGTCGTGTGTTTGACACTGTAGCTGCCAAAGCTTTGTTTAAAAAGTTCCTTCGGGATTATCACGAAGGTCAATTTCGATACAAATATCGGTAAGGTGTTACATTTTTCTAAGAAATAGAACAAGGATCATGTCATGTCAGTCTTGCATTTTAAGTTCATTTGGGATTTAATTTTAGAGATGAACTCAAGAGGAATTACAACACTGGGCAATACTTTCTGGAAATTGAGATGCGAGATTTGTCCATGTTTAATGAAGAATTGTGTGATCAACTTGAAAGACATCCGGCGGAGTTACTTCCTTTGGTAAGTTATACATGATTTTACATCAAATGATTTGAGTATTCGGCTGTTATTAATGCAATGTTAATTTACCCGTTTTATTAATTTAGTTTGAAGAGGCTACGAGGGAAGTTGCTGATGAAATTACAACTCCAAGACCTCCTGCAATGGAGGCACTGGAAGATATTCAAATCATGCTTATCTCCCGTGCGAATCCAGTTCTTCTGCGAGAGTTGAAGGTAATTTTTACATGGTGTTTTTATCGTAATAATTGTATCAAATATTGACGTGGCATATTTCTTTTTTATCGACAGTGCGATCGAGTGTCCAAGCTCATGAAGATCACTGGAATTGTGTTGACTGCAGCAGCTGTAAGATCCAAGGCAGTTAAAATTTCACTCATGTGTCGTGGATGTCGTTCTGTCATCCCAAATGTTCCTGTTCAGTCTGGACTTGAAGGATATTCTCTTCCACGCAAGTGTCAGGCTAATCAGTAAGATTACACAGCATATGTTATTGGAATTTTTGGTACGGAGGAACGAGGAAGTGTGCGAATGAATGGAATGAAGTGACCAATTACGTAGACCAATTTGCATTACTTTCAGGGGTACTCATGTTGGAGCTGTCAAGTGTCCATTGGATCCTTATTTTATTATGCCTGACCGATGTACCTGCGTTGATTTCCAAGTATTGAAGCTACAAGAAGCGCCTGAATGCGTGCCTTCTGGAGAGATGCCCCGTCATATGCAACTCTTTTGTGACAGGTTAGATTATCGTGTGTTATTTTATGTAAAGTAGGCTAGTTAAAAATTCCGTTGACTTCACTTAATCGATTAATTTACTTTTCAGATTCCTGTGCGAGCGAGCTGTTCCGGGTAACAGAGTAACAGTTGTTGGGATCTATTCCATCAAGAAAGTAACACAAGCCTTGAAGGTAAACGAACGTTATGAACTGGTTGTACGTTTTAATGGAACGGTGAACTTGATCACTTTGAATATTTTTAGAAATCGTCTCAAAACAAAGTGGCAGTCGGAGTTCGAATGCCATATTTCCGCGTACTTGGAATCCAGTTGGATATGGACGGTTCTGGACGCACGGGTCGCCTTGCTTACACTTTCGAAGAAGAGGAACAGTTCCGAAAGTTGGCCAACAGTCCAGATTGCCATGAGCGTATTGCTCGGTCAATTGCTCCTAGTATTTTTGGGGCCGCTGACATTAAAAAGGCAATTGCTTGTTTGTTGTTCGGAGGTTCGCGGAAGCGACTACCTGATGGATTGTGTCGACGAGGGGATATCAATGTACTCTTGCTAGGAGACCCGGGTACAGCAAAGTCCCAGTTGCTGAAATTCGTCGAAAAAGTGTCACCAATAGGTGTATATACTTCTGGAAAAGGCTCGTCTGCTGCTGGTTTAACAGCATCAGTTAATCGGGATCCTGCAACTGTGAGCATCATTTATTATTTATTGTGAACATGTTGATTTATCAATTCAGCGTTATTGTTATATAATCGCATTGTGTTTGATTTTGACAGAGAAACTTTGTGATGGAAGGAGGAGCTATGGTTTTAGCTGATGGAGGTGTCGTTTGCATTGATGAGTTTGACAAAATGAGAGAGGATGACAGAGTTGCTATTCATGAAGCAATGGAACAACAAACTATTTCTATTGCGAAGGTATGCGTTGTGCGGGAATGACTTGTATCCTTTTATTGCTAATACATTTCATTAAGTTTTGATACTAAATGAATAATATTGTCATTCTGATTTCTGATAGGCTGGAATTACCACAACGCTCAACTCTCGATGTGCTGTACTTGCTGCAGCGAATTCTATTTTTGGAAGATGGGATGATACTAAAGGAGATGAAAATATTGATTTTATGCCAACAATTCTTTCTCGTTTTGATACAATCTTTATCGTAAAAGATGAGCATAGTGAAGAACGGGACACGGTAATTTCCATTACACACCTTGCTTTAGTTTCTGTGAAAACGAGTGATGAGAGGCACGCTAAAATGCGTAATTGAGCTAATAAATGCTGTTTAGCATTTGCTCTTTGTGTCGAAAGACAAAGTGCCCAGGGGCCATCTGACTTCCAGTTTCTGTTTGAGTGAGTAATGCAAACATACGAAGAATTCACAATAATGCTCTTTTTCTCCGTTCAGATTATGGCGAAGCACATCATGAAAGTGCACATGAATGCTCAAAGAACTGGAGAACATGAAACGGAAACTGAGGGGGAGCTGAGTCTCTCATTTTTAAAGAAATACATCGCCTATTGCAAAGCGTAATTGATTTTTTCAATGATTTAGCATGTGTGGTATGTATTGTGGATGTTGAAACGCGAAACAGTTCGTCCATGTTCCCTTTGGGACAAGACAAAATGCAATAAAATAATGCAAGTGTGTGTTGGGTGATGTTTTTCATGGATACATGCAGACGATGTGGGCCGAGATTGTCGCCTGAGGCTTCAGAAAAACTGAAGAATCGCTATGTTCTCATGCGAAGCGGAAACCGTGAAGCAGAAATAGAAGCAGATCGTCGTAACGCCATTCCGATTACGGTTCGGTAAGTATGTTTGCATTTTGCATTCTTTGTTCGTATTCCAGAAGAATGTGACATTTCATTTCTCCTGGGAGAACAATAATTAATGCAACTGTGTCTGCTGAACCCGCATTGCAGTGTCGTAAGTTGGTTATTCAATCAGGACTGTCTTTGAAATACAGAATTGTGATAATATCTTTTGCAGGCAACTCGAGGCTATCATTCGAATTGCGGAAGCCCTCGCGAAAATGCAGCTGAAGCCCTTTGCCACTGAAGTGCATATTGATGAAGCTTTACGTCTCTTCCAAGTTTCTACTTTGGATGCAGCCAACTCTGGAAATCTTGCTGGTAGGTCATACTCATAGTCATAATCTTACAATCCGTTTAAACATATGCCCATTACATCACCATTTTTGTCGACTTGAATCATCGGATTCCCGTTGGAATAATGGTGTCGTAACAACACTTTTTATAGTTTAGCATTAGTCGACAGACATTGTCGTTTGATCTTGTCTTTTAATATTATACTTCCTCTATGCTCCCAACATGTTTTGACAGACTTGTATTTGTATTGATCTTCCTTTTGAAAGCCTTTTACTAGTACTTTGAGTATGCGGAAGATCCTAAAAAAGGAAAGAATACTATGTAGAGATAACACAATTTTGAGTTACCTGTAGTACATAGTATAGCATGGTAATAACGGAAATGCGATAGAAGTAGAAAGCAATTGGCAACGGTCGCAAGGATTTCTCTTTTGTGCACACACGGACTACAAACGATTATTGCTGGTGCTTTATTTTAAAAATATAGCGTGGAACATGGCGTTGTGGAAGTTGGCTGTTTTCAACAGCATTTTGGACCATTCTTTCCTTTTGTTCATTGCTTTAGTGGGTTTAAAGAATATAATATGGATAAAAATGGGTTCATAAATGTATGGCACAGAATTCCATTGTCATTATAGAGCACAGTGAAAAGAAAATATATAATGTGATTTCTTAGGCCCAGTCGTGCGTTAGGGGTAGACGGTAGACTAGGGATAGTGATGATTCTGATGATACACACAACACACACCCGCTCGAGCTACTTTTATTATTGTTGTAACTGTATGGCTTTATTTGACTTTTTGATGTGTCTGCAGGCGCAGAAGGCTTCACAACCCAAGAAGATCATGAGTTGCTGACTCGAATTGAAAACCAACTCAAGCGGCGGTTTGCCATTGGAACCCAAGTGTCGGAACACGTCATAGTTGAAGACTTCAAGCGACAGGTACAGAATACTGATACATTTAAGATATGTTCTTGTAATACGCAGTACTGACTGTACTGAGTATTAGCTTAGCTTTCTACTTTCCTTTCTTCCCATCTGTGAGTCTGAGTCCTTTGTGTGACGTCCAGTCGTTCGTAATGAAATATCTTTCAATGTTATCCAATATTTACGTTACAAAGCTAATAAAGAAAACGTTATAAGAGTTATAAGGTTATATTATAACACATTATTAAATGAAATATGTAATATAATCTCCTCTTTCATTCTTATAGAAATACGAAGAGCGGACCATTTTCAAGGTGATCTTTGCCATGATTCGTCGGGGTGAATTGCAACATCGTCTTCAGAGAAAGATGCTCTATCGTATCAAGTAGATGTGTATCAGCAGACTCGTCGATGGTCGATTTTATTCTTAATTTAATTATTGTCAAATAATGATTTTTTTTCCTTTTATGTCATTCACCATTTTTTTCCTAGTAAAAGTGCTAAGTTTTTAAAGTACACGATGAAAGTTTTTGATTTGTATTTGCATATTTATCTTTTCACGGAGCGTAGCATTTGAATGTCATCCACCTTCATTTAATTTACTTGCTTTTCACATTTAATGAACATTGAAGTATTCTTTCATTACTTTCGCGTCTCTTTGAACCCAGCGAGAATTTAGGCAAATCGTGTTGGTTATATTCGAAATTGTGGATGCAAGCAGTGAAAAATCCGGACCAGTCTTTTTCTTGAGGACCCTTTTAATCTCTCCAGCTTTGGTTTCATCGGCAAAGTTTTCACATAAAATTTTCAACAGAGTCTCAAATTCTTTCTGAGGAAAGCACGGTAAAAATTGTGCATTGTAAAAAAAACCATAAAATATGTCTCAGATGGTCTACAAACAAATTATACTATACGACGATGTACCATATTGTATCGGAGGCGAATGTCACGAAAATGGCCCATCAAAAAAGTCCAAGCTGTGTCACGACCTTTCTTGGTCATGCAGACACTTTTGAACGTACCAAGTGATTCTTCAGTTGAACTGTCTTTGGACATTGCAAATTCTAATGCTTGAACTAGAAGAGCTTCGTCTCTCATTGCCCCAAGTGATTCAATAATAGAGCGACTGTCTTTGCTGCTCTTTCGTATCTGTCCAATTTTAAAAGACGTTAACACGAAAAATTACCATTTGAAAATGCAGTGATGAACAACAACTTACCCTTAGTAAACTGTCAAATGTTATCTTAATATCAGCGTATTCATCCTCAGTTGACAACACAGCCCAATTTAAGGCTACGCGAAGGTCATGAATCAGTATTTCCCCCTGAGTATGTAAGAAATATTCCCTGAAAGCCAAATCCATTGTTTCCTCATCACCCAATCGCACGAGTCGAAGATACACTAGCCCACGTACCAAATGAGGAGGTTCATCTACAAACATTTTAGCACATGCTAATTGAATATCAAAATTTCGGAAATGGATTCAAATTGAGGGAAGTGAAATAAAGTAATCGTATTACCGCCAGACGTAGCGTGGTGAAAGAGGAAATATCCCTCCCAACTCATATTAGCAACAATGCTCTTGAGGATTAATATCGCGTAATCCTTGAACTGATCGTAAAGCTCAGTGTACTCGAACAAAATATTCAAAGTGTCAACGGTGTCACACACTTTGGAAATGACGGATGGATTGTCTTCATTTTCGTAGCATTGTAATAAACCAAGAAGCTAATCGTAGTCGTAGCACAATGTGTTTTTTTAAAAAAATGAAGCATAAATAAAATAAATGATTGTGAAATTGGTATTGTCGTTATTGAGTTGTTGCTACCTCGTCAGTCGTGTTGAGTCCACATTTGACCATGAGAAGTAAATCATCTAGGAGACCTATGCGCTCACTTGGAGGGATAGTCTTGTTCACGACTTCCCATCTTAGCCGAGACATCAGCTCAGGTTCATACCGAACTCGGTAAAACCCGTCGTGTGAACCAGTGGCGGCGCGGGGAGTGGGTCGGAGTCGGAGTGGGCTGCAGCCCATGTGTAATTTTCCCTCCTTATGCACTAGATTTAATTGAATATTTTTTGATTGAATCATCTAAAAAGGACCATCATAGCGATTATAGCTCATATAGGATAAGGCCGTTTTTCTGACCAATTAAGATTTAAAAACCCACAAAATGGCTGTCCAATCTTTTTTGGCCATCTATGGTAACATAACGTTGAATCCAGGGTCACAGTTTCCAGGCTCTAATTCTGTCGTAGGGGATTTTTGGGAACCGCATTGACCCAGTCCCGTTCGTCATGTGACATCCG
>JABASF010000882.1:0-29781 GCA_019776145.1 Harlomillsia oculata
CTATACACAACACTTGTTTCTCAAAAGATTTGATTTTTTTGAGGAGAAGATGGGCGCAAAGGAATTTCAACCATGGCTAATGAGCGCTTCACCTTCAATGTAGTTGTGCCATTAAAACTCTTGGAGGAACCTCGTATGTAAAAACATTAGTGCCTGCGGACAAGGAAAGTCCTCCCGACTAATTTGAGCGGGCGGTTCTTCATCAAAAACCTAGTGAAGCCGCCCCTGAACAAATTTCACCTTCTGTGGAATTAATCCATCTCTGCACTTATCTCTCGAGAAGGAGAAGAAGGCACGAAAAGAGAAAGAAAAAAATCCCTTGAAACCAACAAGGAACGAAGGGAAGCAAAGCTCATTCATTTCTTCGTCGGAGGAAGTGCCCGTTTGTCTGTCCACATAATAAGAACACACGAAGCTTATATAGTCATATCATGTGCTTTTACAAAGTTATAGAAACTCACTATAAAATGTAACAGTCAAACTAACTAAGACCCATCAAGATTAGCAAAGAGTGATGTGAAACCGCAACGCCACAAAACATTGTACATTTTCGTACTTAGTAGTTGATGTGATGTGAAATGTGATGTGTGTGCGCCTCATGCTCATTTTGCTCGGATCTCGTAGAACACGACTACACGACGAACGCGATATTGCTCATCTTCATCTCAGATGGTTCAACGAGATGCGCTGCGGTGTCTTTTTGCCCTCGAACAATAATAATAGTATGTCCTAACTTAAGTAGTAAACTCAGGCAACTAGTTAGCGAGTAGCCACTGTATCCTTCCTCATATCACGGCTTTATTTCTTTTTATGATGCTCTTGCTCTTGTATGCCACGGATATCTTTCGTAACATTCCTTCCAGTGTTCCAGTATCGCTCTCTCACACACATCGTCTTTTAGTCAAGTACAAACCAAACAGAATCAGGAGCAAGACTGTACTGAAGACTGAAACTACATTTTACAAATGAGAATCAGAAGAACAACTCGGGAGTAACAATGGAAAAGTGTACTCGAGTTATGCACAGAGACATAATATACATTGGATAGCAAGAAGTTCACTCGTGAGTGATAGAGGGAAATCAAGAAAAAGTGAGCTGAGAAACAGAAGCGGTAGGATAAGGGGAAAAAGAACGGGTAAACGGGGCACAAATGATGTAGGATAATTACACGTTACAGATGAGCACAATATAAAACATAAAACATATAAAACACGCCATACAAGTCCAGAATAAAAGCGTAACATAAAAGTTGTACATTTTCTGCCCACGTTCACGCTACAAGTATACCTGCCTAAAAAGTAGTGCATTATGTATGGAACCACTACTAGAGATTCTGAAGAGTGTGTGTATGTGTGTGTGTGTGTGTGTGAATGCGTGCACTAGCGTCACAGAGAAACCCCGAAATGAAAAATGATTGTGAATCATATCTTGAGTGCGTGCTCTTCGTGATAAAAATATCCAGTCACTTGGCATCATGAAAGGTAGACCAAAGGCCGACCAACTAACTTGCACTTCATTTTCTTTCTCACCCTTCCTTTGCGAGTTACTCTTTTTTTGGACAAATGGGTTTCGGACTAATGTGTAGAAGCACTTTGGAATGTCAACTCGAGGTGAGAGGAGAGGTGGTTTTTTCGCCATGACGTAGCTTTCTAACTACAACCTCGTGGTCTTCAAGAAAACGTTTTTTTAGGCTCAACGTCCTTATGAATCTGGTCCGCATCAAAATTCGTAATGGACCTTCGTCCGGAACTAAAAGAGGAAGAAACACAAACCTCCTGTTCACATAAAACATTCGAGTATGCGAGACCGGCACGGCGGTCCTGCTCCTCATCCTCTACTACCTTTAAACCTTTAAACTTCCAGCCCTAGACTTACAAACTCTGTGCTATTAATTCATTATGCACGGTCACACGTTGGACGATTCCTTTTTGGACAACCTACTACTACGAGCACTTTCCATTGTTTCACGACAATTCACACTCTTCGGAAGAACAAGGAGGGATACTTCATTCTGCATTTTGCTCTTTTGCTTTGCGAATGCCAACTTAGCTCTTGTAACGTCCTCAGATTCACGTAGGACTCACACTCCATTGGACTCACCACCAATTTCTGAGAAACTTTGAAGGTTGAGCATAAGAAATTGAAGTTTCACCTAACACAACAACGACACTGAGAAAACGTAGGCGAACAGAATCTTTGGTTATTTCATGTATGTGCGTGGAAGGTACCTTTTACGTGCCGTTCATCCGTCAAATATGAATTAACTCCTTGTTCTCCACATTTAAATTCGCTATGTAATGGGGCGGCACGGTGCAAACTTATCACACGTTTGTAGGAACCAGAGGATATTAGCTATACACTCGGTTGTTATTGTTGTAGCTCCTGATAAGGCAGGAGTTTGAACTCCTCAGCTGAGATTTCTCATGCAAACCTCTTTTTTCCATACGATAAACCCTCTATAATGCCAGGCCATTAATGTATTCACTGTACAAAGTATAATACAATGTGTACTTCCCCGCAGCACCAGGAGCAGCACCCAAATTTGCTACGACCTGCTCCTTGTTCTCTCACGTTCAGTGTATACGAAATGACACGAGATTTTTATTAATTAGGAATTCGCATGCTTGTTTCTTGCTTCAAACGTCCTCACAAAGAGAAATTGGAAATGCTCATGTTCTCCATAAAAAGTGTCCAATTCCCATTATGGACTGTGCAGGAACCAACAACCAACACACCCAAATCTGTCGTTTTTGGACTAGTTATTCTTTGATTCTGGGAGAGCAATGCCACAACCAGTTAGGTTTCTTTCATTCAATGTCCGTGCTTCCACTAGTTGTACATTTTCACGAATCATATAAAACATTATGGAGAAAAAGTGTCCTATTCGCACGCAAAACAATTTTGATTGGATTTAAACGAGGCGAGGATGAAGAACAGTTGGACTAAAGGCGTTTTCACTTATAAAATTTCACGCGTGCCACGCCACGGTGGTGACCACTGCCATCCGGGAAAAGTAGCAGACGAATAATTGCGAATGGTCGACGGGAGTCTAATATGTAATATCGGAGGGAATGGAACGCCTCACACCAGGAGAAACAATGAAACAATGTGTAGGTACTGCGTACTAATATAATGAAAGCTTTTACATCTTACTTGACATAACTTTCATCCAGAGGAGCTCATGAACATGGGTAGAATAAGTATTACAGGGAATAATAGTCGGAGCAGCAAGTTAGTGTACCCGTTGAACAAAACTCGGACTGCGCAATATGGATTGCAAAAGGTCTCCGAGCGAGTTTCCTCTTCAGGAAGAGAGAAAGCCTTTCCGTGTTACCTTTTGAACATATGTGTGACCTGTCAACCCGCTTCATCAGTTGGATGACTTTCTATAGCCCCGGTACAAATGTCGTGTGTAACGACACCAGACTGCCTCCCGTGCCCTCACCAACAATATTATCATCCACACATGGCCTTTTCCTACCAGTTTCCCTTCATGTCACTATTACTTTTTTTGCTGGAGACTGCCTTTTGTGTAGAAGAAAAGTGCCTGCGTGAACCAGCTCCCACATGATCACTGGGACCAGAGAGAGAGACCACGCAGAGGTCCATATTAATATTCCTCGAGTGTTTCGAGCAGGTAAGGCTAAGACCCATTTCCTCTGAATTCATTTCATCGCTGCTCAATCCATCATCTGGATCAGATCAGGCGGACACACTTCGTAGCGTAAGGTGAGCTGCTGTTGGGCTCGTGTTCCATGTTTTGAATACTCTACGTGCACATATAGGAAACTGGATTGAAAGGGAGAAAAGTTTAGTATTGCGACTGCACGTCTGCCCTAGTCCACACTTTGGATCCTTTTTAGTTTCAAAGTGACTGCGACACAGCGTTTGAATTAATTCGAATGATTGCATACTTGGTTTTCCCATACCCACGCAAAGGTGCCCTGGTTGTCTACTTCCATGTGTCCAGCAACGCTCACTGCCCAGACACACCGACTTGACAGTCCTGACAGCCTCCTTTGGTGGTTCTAATAAACTTTTCATTGTCAGTCCCAAATTAAACTGAGGACCCGAACAGAAGGACTTTTTATCGCTGTTCCACTCCCGACTTTTTACGACAGTCGTCCATGCAATCCTCTCCGACCAGAGCAGAGCACAAACATTTCCTTACTATTAACTAGAAATACGGCAAGAAGAACCTTCAAAACATACCGAAAATACCTCCCACTCCGAGTCGTAATAAGGACATGAATGTTTCACAAGGACAGTTTTGAACTCTAGTCAACTTTTTTGTGGTGTAGTAAACACTTTCAATGAAGAGAGACACTTTTTAAAATGCAAAAGGCCTGTAGCTCAAGAAATACCCTCTTTTCTCCAAAATGCTTTTCAAAAGTGTCCAAATTTCCACACAGAGACCCCAATGAAGGTGATATAATCACCTTCCCACATGCAAACCAATCATTGAGTCCCGACTAACGCTTGCATTGAGTCTCGTTAGCTTAATGCCTATCACCCACCGCTCCTTCCCATCACCACCAACATTTGAGAATAGTANTCGTTAGCTTAATGCCTATCACCCACCGCTCCTTCCCATCACCACCAACATTTGAGAATAGTAATGAACTCACGTCAAGAATAAAACCAAAGTGCTCCATCGTTTCATAATAAACGCCGCGAACAAGAATGCGACCCTATTCTCCACTTGTGTGTCCAAGAGTGTGCAACTCGAAACCGGAAAATGTCACTGTTTGTTTTCTTCCAAACCAGAAAAGCAAATCCATGAAACAGGAGGACTGTGACTCCTGTCTTTTGTTTGCCATTCCAACTGTCGAGTCGGACTAATGGAAATTTGGATTATCAAAATACTACAAGTGATCTTGAATAATAATAATATTTGTGTTCCTCTTTCCAAATGCACTGTGCCCTGAATCAAAATAGATAAAGTAGACACATCCGGAGTGTCGTAGTACAATAAGATCCATAGTCTGGCAAAGACAAATGTTGTGGTGAGGTTCGGGGAGCATTAAACATGACGATTACCTAATGGGGACTACATCTGTGAGAAGAGAATCAGACAGGAAGACAGCGAAAACGGATGAAACGTGAAGGTGAAATTGTGAAGCTTAGGTAGTACTAAAGACAGCTCAAGCCGAGAGAGAAGCTTTGTCCCAAATAGCGAGTGACTCCAAGTCTCCGAGTAAAAGTGTCCTATAGGACATATGGTTTTGCAATCCGTTCCGCGGCGGGTTGAAGCAGCCACCTCATACAAAATTCAGTGCCATATGCCATTCAGCCCATTTCCCAATTCATTAATCAAACAGCCAAGTCATTATTTCACGTCGTTCAAATTCGACAAGTCGGGTGCATGTAGACATTCTAAACCGTGTTCTGTGTGTTGCTCTCTCCACACTTTCCCACTTTACACGGCGATACGCTTACGTCTTTGAAACCGCTTTTTCGTGCCGTAGTGGATCCAACTTCCTAAAAACCCTAATTCCCCATCGTCCTCTTTTTCCGATGTACATTCATACGCTGCGCATTTTCCGGTACAGGATTTGCCTTCGTAAAGATGCAACTAATTTCCTGACATTTCCCAAAGTCGTACTCGTAGCCAACCTATAGGTACTAGCTATTAGCCTTGTGTTTGTCATGCCGCGCAGAATACTTTCCGATTGTATCTTCTGTACATAGTCAAAGAACCGAAGGACAATTATCTATCATATCCAACACTCACTTGCACTTCAAGTACTTAAGGCTTACTTGCTTTCGCTGCCGTAAAGAAGCTTTAGCAAAAAGATTTCATAGACTTCAGTTCGCGGCTCATCAACACAAAACTTTTTGGTGGAAGAAGAAGTGTAGTACGTGCTTGTTACATGTGCACTTTGCATTACCTCCTTAACATCTGAACCGAACCAGGAGCAACGGGAAAAGTGAAGTCGAGAGCCAAAATCCAAAGTTTTGTTAGGTATGTAATAGGAGGACTGGAAAGTCCTTACTACTCTTTTACACTTATACACGTTTATCTTGAAAGGAGAGGAAAATGACAGCGTAATTCATTTTTCAAATTTAAAACTCCAAGTTTGAGTCATTAGTCGAAATGATCTGCTCAGTGGACCCATATGGTGCAACAATTACCACCCAGAGTTGCTCCTGCCTTCCTTTTGTCTTTTGGAATACCTTATAACTAACTAAACTAATAATGGATGTTAGAAGACATTGCATCAAGGATGGAGATGGCGTGCTATAGTAAGAAAGAGTGAAACGGATGACGACGCGACGAGGCGACGTGGAGGACGAGGAGCAAAGAAAGCCTCATCGCATCGCCATCGCCATCACCACACATTTGCCTAATGCACAAAGTTCACGCTCATTTAAACCCCGTTTCCTGGGCAGTATGAAACATTATTATGACGTTCAATAAATGGAACTCTCCGATGCGCAGGGAGGTCAGGGAAAAATCTACCTTGAGGACATTCCATGGCCATGGTAGACAAAAAAGAAAACTTTATGAATACTGCTCTCTCTCGTCTTCGCTCTCCGAGTCTCCTGTGAGTGGAGTGTGTGTGCGATGCGAGAGAGTATGCGATGGTAATTCTTTTTTTGGCTTGTCTTCTGAAAGCTAGCAGAACCCTTATGGTCCTGCCATGAGGGAAACTTTTTATCAAGGCGCAATAATATTTTATGCCTTTGGGGACTCCAACTCTTTCTTTCTCCTAGTCTCTTTCCTATGTTCTATGTCTCAAGCAATTCAAAAAGATAGTCACCGGTACAAATATTTCTTGCCCAGACTCGACTCCTAAGACTTGCTCCACTCTCTTTTTCTCAGAAAAACCAACTCTCTCTCTCCGTCCTTGCCTTCCTGTTCCTTCCAATGTTCTCTTATCCTTCTCCTTTCTCTGTTTCTTCTCTTTTCCAATGTGCCTATGTGCCCTAACGAGTCACACGTCCGCATTTATAACAAAATGTGATATGAGGAGCAGCGTTTCCTTTTAAAGATATACTATTCCCGAGAAATAGTCCAAGTTGCGATGCCATGGCTCATACTTTTCTTTCCTACAGGAAAACCTACAAGGACATTTTGCCGTGCAAATAAAACAATAAGTCTGTCGGAAATGAAAAAATGCCGAGAACAGTCACAAGCGCAAGGAATAATACTTTGTTGGACGCTATTGCAATAACATTTCGTACTATCCACGACAATACAACTACCACCGCAGCAGTCAATCCAATTTAGACTATGCCCTCGCTCCATGCCAACGTGTATAGAATCCAAGCGACAACGACAACGACATGAATATATACGACAACTTTCTTCATTTCAAGTCACATCCAACGCCACATTCACACTGTACACATAGTTTGAAAGTGACAGGTGACAAATGAAACATGAGACCTTTCACGTCAAGAACTTATAAATTCAAATTGATTTTCAAAATGTCCTTTACAAGAAAATTTAAGGTATGAACTGAATTCATTTACCGTTTTTTTATTTTTTTATTTGAGATGATGAGATGTTATGCAACAAACTGGTAAATGGTAAAAGGTAATGGATATAGAAAACTGGAATGTGTACTCAAGTGTGAGTGTGTGTGATTGATTCAAAGGGTAATGGAAAATGTGGAAGGTGTGTGCTGTTGGAGTTGTTTGAATGATAAAAAATCCTGGGTTTCATAGATTCTCTTCTCCTGGAACAATAAAAGGAGAAGTTACTTACATACACAAACTCTTCATTCGTTTCACTCTTGACTGAATGTATCTTATTAAAATGATAAGGGCTCTTCAGAAACCTGTCACATCAAACCAGGAGCGGATTAGTTGTCATTGGACATCCCACTTCTTATCCTGTCTCACTCACACACTGTGTACAACAGTAGCCTCGTTTTCAATGTCTCATCCTCAACAAAAGCTAGTTGGGAAAATGTTTTTTTTCCTCTCTCTCTCTCTCATTTGCCCCCACTCATCCTGTCTTGTCAAATGAAAGTGGGACCAAAATTATTACATTTATTATTCTATCATGTCCGTACTAAGTATTATACACCTTGTCTTTTCTCATTTGGAAAAAGGTCAACTCTATCACTGATTATCATTATTAATGTTTCATTTTGACATTTCCAGGAAAGATTTAGCTGTTGTACTACTACAGACCCGTAAAACAAACAGGGTACAAAAATGACAGTTTGTTAGATGCTCAAAGTCATGATTTTGTACAACCAATGTACTAGTACTAGTGGGAGATTTTTGAGAACTCGTAAAATCAACAAAACCACCAAAAAATCACCGTGCTACTTTTGATTTTTTTGCACTCTTCTTCGTGTGTGGGATCCCAATGTATTATGTTAGGAACAACTCAGATTTCCCTATACTCTGGTTTGCGAGCTGACGGCACACAGCAGAGTAAAGCAGTCAAGAACATCGGGAGCGGTTTTTGGAAGAGTATTCATCAAATTTTAATCTCATTTCTAACTAATTTCCCGTTTCCGCTTTAAATAGATTATTAACTTTCTTGACTTTGACTTTTTGTGACGGGTTCGCACACAAGGAGGAGGAATGCCATTAGAACATGTCTTATCATTTACTTCAAGTTCTTGGTCAAAGGGGCGTCGTCTCAAATGTTATTTTCTGCATGCGTCTGAAAGACAGTCGAGAAGAGATACGCTGCGCAAACCGCATAGTGGAAGACAGCCACTTCCTTCATGTCTCCCCAATTTGAAAAAAGCTGGTGTGTGTGTGCAATTCAACTCAAAATGTGGTTTTTTGCCAATCCCACTTCCGCCGCGTAAATACTCATTGGAGAGCCAACGACTAACTCGTTTATGGCACATTTCTCAATTAAACCAGAGTGGAATGGAAACACACGAGTTAATCCCAGGAATGAATGAATCTTGATGGCTTTTCCACGTCTGCTCCCTTCTTATATTAAAAATCCGGGATATCCCTTCTCATCTCCCATCATCCCAAGTCTCCTAAGCAAAACTGGGTACACAAGCCACAACATTTCACTTTATACATAATACTAGTGCACTGTAGTCCATAGTTAGTGCACGCTACAGCTGCTCTCCTCATAAGTAAGCATTACGCAGACGACAAGTTCTCTTCATTTTTTCCGTTGGCCAAACAGCGACACAAGTTGGCAGTAATAAATTGAAGTGGAGCCAAGGTAAGAGGAAGATGATGATGTATATCCTCTCTCGCCAAAGGAGTAAATGCAAAGAAATGCTACAAGTCGAAACGAAGTCTCGTTCGAAACAGCCACAAGTACAAGCAAAACACATCTATCAGACACTTTATTTCCTCCTTCATCTCATCATCAAGTAAACTCGTACGCATGCGGGAATTATCAAGATTGTGTCGCGTATTACATTAATACACCAACGACAACTATATACGACTACGAAACTGCAAAAAAGACACGGCACATTATTTCAAAGACATTTTTGATACAGCATTTCCATTTCCGATCAGCTGTATGCAATAGAAAGGTAAAGTTACGATTTCGTCAGATCAGAATAGTACTCACACTCTGTCGGTGGCAGTGATGATGTTACTATAACTAACCTAACCGAAAAAAATATTCATCTTAGGAAACACACATTTCCATTATTAAGAATTCCCCCTTGAAGGGTTCCCATTCTGAAGCCCAGGTTTTCCTTACAATAATAGAGTGAGAAGTAAATGAAGCGCCTTCTTCATATACTTTGAATTGGAGAACATGAACAGTGCCATGCCATGCCAAGTTATATGAGTTGGTTTGATAAAATGAACAAAGAAAGTCAGCTAATCGTGAAGCTTCCTTGCTTTAAAACTCTAAATTTTTTTGACTCTCTCTCTCTCGTATTTCTTTTTCTGCTCCCCTTCTCTCGAGGATCTGAAATGGAGAAGTTGTAGTAGGAAAGCAGTACAAAGGCAATATTGAGGTATCAAGTGAAGGGACCCTTTTGTTGTGAACCTGCTGCTCCAGCTCATCATTAATCCATCCCAAAAGCCAAGGTAAAATGACGAAGAGAGAAATAGTACAAAGTCAAGTCGACTTCGACTCTGGATTTTAACACTCGGGAAACAGAAGAGAGGAGAAATACAAAACTCCAACTCATTTTGAGTTCATGTATAGATGATCAACCCTTTGGTGTTCCTCCCTGTCCCTATTCTATTCCCATATAGTCTATACGTCTACATTCCCAAGTAACACCAGGTGTAGGGAATTTAGTATTGGAACAGGAGATAACGTCCCTTGTCTTTTAGAACGCATAACCTCAGAAAAGGTAATACGTGCTCAGCTTTTCAAATTGTACTTTTCACTGTTCACACTATCAACTTTGCGCTTCCCTTGTTCCACCACTCACTCAGTCGGCGCTACAACTACACAACTCTGCATATTAATGTAATTCCCATTTGGGTTTTGGGTAGAATTGCTCAACACCAAAATCCAAAAAAGAGACATTTATTGCCATTGGAGTCTCAAAGCCCAAGTGGAAACTGGCAAACTAAATCACACGAAATAAAATCCCTTTACACCTTTTGCTTACACTTGAACTCGTCTTTTTTAGTTTCATTTCATTACTAACATGCTTGTTCGTCATTGGAAAACCATACCACCGTTAGAGGAAACAGGAGTTTACGTAACGCAATAAAACAAGTGTCTGCTCTGAAGACCGTGAACGTAAGGTGCTTGCGTTCGATTGGTTCAAGTCCCTAAAATATTTGGAACAGATCAAAATGGCGAAAAAGGAACATATGAGTGCGGAGCGGATTAGAATATTATTATAATCAGACGTGTGTACAAATGGTTCACAGATAACAGATGAAATCGCGCGGGGAAGTACTAGAATAACTGATTTGCAGGGCTTTTGGCTGGAAGCATAGCAGTGTCCGACGTTTGGCATTCTCCACAAATCCGGCGAGAGATCATATTTGAATTTAAAATAAGGATCGCAAGCCACCCGAACGGAGGACGCTTCCCGGTTCTCGAATAATGTTATATACGTTGGAAACCACATTTATAGCCTGATAGCTTATCAGTTATCAATGATAAAAAACGGGACATGCGTTCTGTTCTGCTCTGCAAAACCACTGCTCACACATTTGGAGTCAACAAAAATTCATATTTTTCCGGCCCATATAAGATCCTCATCCGGATTTCGGGTATCTGCAACTCTTATTCATATACTCAATGTTGAACGTATTCCGTATTCGCAATAGACGCATAGCATAGCAATCATAACACACAAGTAATACCAACCAGAAAATGTTTTTTTACCCTACAAAAAATAGTGCAGCAGTGTACAATCTCCCGGGTTCTCCCACAAGAGAAATTTTGTGTGTTACACAGCAAAAATGTTTACTTTATCCGCAAAACAGGAGCATGGGGAAATACGTGAAATGGGAATGCATGAGTGCTGTTAACCAAAGTTGTAAGTACAATTCGTCAACCGCATGTTAAAAAATGGAATGTGATGTGCGGTGGAGATGATAGTATTCTTTTGGTTTGATGATGTTGCAATGCATCTGTATAAAAAAGTACAATGAAACAATGGAACACGTTGGTCCCCATTATTTTTTAAATCGGAGCGACATCATCATCACGAGAAGGGAGCAAGGGCAAGAGCACTGAACGTTTGAGGACGGGATCGGCGGTGTGGTCCTACTTTTACTAATATTATTTACCCACGCGGGTCTTTGAGAAAGACGTTAAAAAAGTATCCTCTTAACACTTTTCCCATCATCTTTTGATTCCCACAGAAAGTCAGTGTGTTTTTTAGAACTAAAAATGTATCTAAGAGAGGAAGATGAAGTAAAAAGAACAGGCTTGGTGGAAACAGCAGCCAAGTTAGTGGATGCACATAAACTACAAAACGTGCTGCAGGATGTGCCATACATCACCATTTGCATGTACTAAGAAGTAAGAATCCTCCATGCCGCACTCACAAGTGCTCATTCACTCATGTTTTTGTCTCATCCAAGAAGAATTTCGTTTTTTTCTTTCTCATCCTAAAAATCCCTTTAAACTTCACAACTCAGAGTTTCGGGTCTTCTTTTTCCTTTTTTTTCAGGCTATATTCCTTCGGGTTGTACAAACAATGCTCTAAGAGCAATAATAAATGTGCATCCAGGCTCATATAAAATTGGAGTTCCAACTGGCTCGACGGGACGGGGGTCGTGCATTTTAGAACCCCACAAAAGTTACTATATAAAAGACGAGAAAAGGCAGCAGCGCCAGTGGAAGCGCAATGGCAGGAGCAAAAGACCAGGCATGTCAAAAAATGATAAAAAATTCCTTTTCCCTTGCATATCCTTATGGACAATGGCTGAAACAGCAAGAAGGCGTGCACTCAGGCCCACATTTCTCACCTGAGAGAAAAACTCGCCTTCACACATTTGCACTAAAACCTTTTGGTTGACGAGGAACGATGTCTCCATAACTCAAATCCTGTCTCAATCTCCCAAAACTTGCTACTAACTACTTACAAGTAGTAGTCTCAAGTCTCAAGACTTTCCTATCCTTGATTTGTTTCATCCGTCCTTGATTTGCACAAGAAAAAAAGGACGAAGGATCAACTGCGTACAAATCTCTTTTTTTCTAAAAAGGGTGGTGAGACAGACACCTTGTCATGTCATCCTGTCTCTCAAAGTCATGTCAAACGACTTTGCTTTTTCCCTCTTTCAAGTTGTAAGCCGTTGCGATTTCAGTGTCACAGGACAGCATCCATCTTAATACATGTATAATCAACTGAATAGACGATTTTTAGTATTTTAAAAAACGTTAATCTTGCAACTTACAAGTCGATTTAAAAAAATGTGCTAGTGAGTGGAACTATTCAAGCAAGCGAATGCAAAAACAAAAATTGTATATCAAATCGCGAAACATGAAAAGGTTTAATGGTTGTTTATAAGAAAGTATATTTGTCATGTGGAACACGACTCGGCTTATGTGAGTGCACAAGTACAAAGTGAGTTGTCTTCACATGAGCTAGCACAGTTGGTGCCCAAGCGCGTCGTCCTGTCGACCAAGCTCAAAGCAAACTCCAATGATTCCAAAATACAAAGGACGATGTTATGCGTAAACACAGGCCAAAGTGTAAGTTCCATCTTATGAAAACCAGCATGAAAATCTAAATGAAATGGTGAGCAAAAACCCACGTGATGATTCTATAGAGTTGAGTGAAGACGGAGCACAAGACGCAGACGGATGTAAAGGGAAACTCCAAATCTCCATCAAAATGTATGTATCGCATTAAAGGTCCGAGGTGGCTGCAGGAGCACGATTATGCCATGGAGAAGAAGAAGTTTTGGTACAAAACCAAAGTGAGAAGAGTACAATTTCAAACTCATTTGGAGGAACGCTTTGAGAATTATTGTTCGTGGAGTTCTCATCTTCTCATGTGTTGGAGGAGGGAAGAAGAGCATGGCATGGCTTGTTCTTCAGATTCCTCACGTAGAAAATGGCTCAGCGTGAAATGCATGAAATGACGGAGGAATCAGCTTCTCTTGTGCACACACAATCAATGTGCCTACAAAACTACGTACTATTGCCATTAGCACACCTACTTCAATGTATGTAACGTTCTCAGCAGAGCGTTACGCGAAAGAATACTGGATGTGCAGTAACGTAAGACGAAGTGCAATTGCAATCATTTATTGTTCACAATTTAGTAGTGCACACCTACGACAATTCAGCTGCGTAACAGTGTCAATTTACCTGGAGCATAGCAGAGCAGAGCACAAATAATGGGTTTTGTAGTGTAGTAGTCGTAGAAGCTGACAACATCGTAAAATTCTCAATCACTGGTTCCTCATTTGCACATGCTACACTTTACTTACATGCTTAGCATTGGCTCCAGTGTAGCTAAGCATTTATGCAAAAAAGTAAGATGTGGATGGTACACACAATCAATGGGAAATAAGAAAATGTTCAAACAGCTGCGGTCTGTCACATTAAACCAAATTAAATGTCCGCAGTCGTCCGCATCGGCATTATCTAATTTCATGTACACGGTTACGTAGTAATCCACAGAGGAATAGTAAAACAGCATTAGCTACTACTACAGTTTTAGGAACTAGTGGAGGTTGAGGTTGGGGCATATAAAACGTCAGAGCCTCGAGTTGAAATGCGGGTTTGAATGCAGTTGAGATCTTGGGTTGTTGTGCATTCATCGGGAGACTCAACTCCGCAATTCCGCCGTCAGAAAGACATGCAAAACGTGGAGAAACTCTATAACAAGGTTAGCTTGGGAAGATTAAGCCTCAAAACTACGGAAACTTGAGCCGGCGAGCTCCTTCAATATCCAATGTTGCACTTTTCCGTCTCTCTTCACTCAGCTCAGCTCTTCACTATCTTTTGTCTTGTTTCTCTTCCAGTACCGTTGCTCCGTTGTTCCTCAGTCTCAGAGATCAGGTAGATTTTACATTTCATTTCTTCAAAATTCAAAGTTCCTTGAAAATGGAAAGCGAAGGAGGAAACCAAAACATTTATTCTATTATGTATAAGAGACGACTCGAGAGAGGAACCAAACCCTGCTCTGTTTCCTGTGTGTCTAACAACGAGGACAAAAAGGACAACAACGGCCCACTTAAATCAGACGAAAACTGAATTGCCGGCTTCATCTTGTCACGAATTCGTCAGAGCGGATGCGAAGACTTGAGCGAGTCCAACCAGAAAGCAAGTGATTTGGTTTCTCCACAATATAGTGCATAGAGTCAGCGTCCTCGTTGGGCGCAGCTTTGTGTACGTATATAATACTTAAGGAAGAGACCAAGACACCAGGGCAAAGACGACGACTTTCTTATTTCTTCCCAATTGTGCTTGAGCTTGAAGCGTTTGCATTCGGGAATTCCGACGATTCCGCCTGTCTGCCTACCCTAACTTTTCGAACGGACTGAGAGAACAGACACTCTCACATTTCCTTCAAGCCGCCGCTTCCCTCATGGCATAAATCTTGCGCTTCCTCCAAACCTCAGAGCTTCACCCGGGCCACCTCGACGCTCCTCGAATTCCACATTCACCCGAAATCCGGCAAGAGAGACACATACACATCCAGCTGCACAGAGAGAGAAACTCATCCGGCTTCTTAAGTCTTCACCCTTCTCATCCCATATCCTACACTTAGTCCATGTTTAGAATTTTAAATTGAACAAAGGGCAAATCAAACGCACTTATCTTCTACCTCCTTGCCTTTTTAAACCACCTTTTCCATGTTTCCATTTCCATGTTCCACAATGCATCTCGATCTCCCATTCTTAGCATTACATGCGGTTCCTGAGTTCAGTTCTTTGAACAGAAACTGCTTTGGTTTCTGCAGATTGTACATATATTACAGAATGATCACATCACTTGTGCATTATTGTGCTGCACAATACGTGACGCACACAGCTGAAACGTCACATTGTTGCTTTGTTAAAGAAGAAAAGCCAGCTTTAGATAACATTTTACAAACGAAATAGGAGATCCGTGATCCCTTCAAGAAAAATAGACATGTTCTGCCTGAGCACCACGTGAGGGAAAGGAGTGGACGAGCAATCGGAGAATGGCAATTTAGTCATACATGCTCACACACGCAAAAAACGTAATTCTTGCTCCTGTTCATTTTGATGGGTTAAGCTGGAATATCCGATTAGCCTTTTGCATAGCGGCACTGGATGTGCAAAAACCTTGACAGTTTGTGGAAAACTGCAGACTGGACTGGAGGCTAGGAAAAGGAGTTTAGTGCATTAAGGACAAAGGCGTGGGTTTGGTGGTAATCCGCACATCGCCCTGTCGCGTCATTCCGGTGTGATTATATGATGTCTCATGTCTCCTATATTATATATTATAGACAGTGTGTTGGTGCGCATTTACCTGTGCTTCATACTCATACAGCCTATTATGGAGTTCGGGAGAGATAAAGGGAAACTCATCCGACCACGAGCTAAAGCTAGATGATTTGGTCATTCCCTTTGAATAGAGACAAATCTGATGACAGGCATACGGATAAAGGCGAGACGAGCGAAATTGATCCGGGTGCTTAATGGTCCAACCCGTGCAGCTACGACATTGTTAGCCATTCTCTTCGCTTTGGCGCTGGCTCGCTTTTTGTGTCTCTCCTTTCTCCGTGAAACCCATCAGTCTCCACGAGCCGTGCCATTGGCATCTTTCTCTCTTTCACTCTGACTCTATTATACCGCTCTTGAAACCGCAGATAGATGATAGTGATACTAACACAGAAGTCATAGCCATAGCCCTGCACATAAAGTGCCGGTATATTCCAGATACACTAACAGAATACGAGTCACATAGTATCTCCACACCGCCAATTCTTTAGTAGACGAGAGGATGAACAAGTCGCTATGCGCGTTACTCGAATGACATGACGACGACACTCAGCGGAGCCCAAAATGCTCCAAACTATTGCAACCGGCATTAGTGGTTCTCGTACTTTCTTTGAACATTCGACCGTGCAATTCCCGCGGCCCGCCCCATAAAAATCCAAAGCCGTACTTTCGTCTTTTTTCGCTTTCCTTGCGGGGAAATGCCACCAAGAGCATCATCCAAGTGTTTTCATGCATAATCTGCTCATACGCTATAACCTACACCTGCATAAAGCCTACGTAGCACATAACCACAAGAGCCACAGTGAGTTATGTCCGATTCTGGCACGGCTTGAGCATATATGCAAGCGACACCATTTACCCTTATACTCTGAATGGAACCACAAAGCCTCATCGGTGCTCAGCATTGCAAAGGCATAAACTTGCTACTTGGTACTTCTTCGGTGAGTGAGGCAGAGGATACATGAGTTCTCCAGGGATCTCAAACCGTGGTGAGTGTAGGAGTTTCTTTCCCTTTGCTCTTCTCATCGTCGGATGTGGTGCTTTGCTGCACAGAGGAGTCCCACTATACTCTATGAAAATCTACATGGAGAAGCCCTAATGAAATACGAAGGAACTGCATCACCGATTTGTCACTGCTCGCCAGGAGAGAGAAAGATTCAGGCCATTCCGTCCGAAAATCCTCAAAGTCACTTCTTCGCCCTTCTCCTCCCAACCAGCCATCCATTTCATTCCGTAAGTAAGTGTCTCCGTTTCTTCTCTTTTCTTTCTTTTCTAGAATTTGAGCGACGCTCTTCCTTATAGGAGCATGAATTCACAAACTACTCTCCGGACTTGCCTTCTTCTGTGGAATCAGAGTGGTTTCGCTTTCAGGCTCCTCGTCTCCATTCTCTTTTGAACAGAGTAATGGACCTCGACGACATTTTCTTTGTCGATTGAATCAACTCGGCTGCTCGACACTTTCCCATTACGTGTCGCATGGTTTAAGGATCCCTTCATTTTGATACCCAATGTCATCCAATCATAAGTCTAACCACCGAAAATCCTCCCTGGGTCTTCCGTCTGCCCTTTTACCCAGAATCCTGCTCACCCATACATTACCGTCAAGTGTGTAGCTTCATACGCATTAGAGCCGGCACATCCAAGCCGATTCATTTTCCCGAAAACCAGTAAACAGGGTCGGTCGTGAATAATCCAGCGATTTATACCTAAGTGAAAACGCAAGTGCGCTCTCGCTTTGGCATTTTATACAGTCCATAAACCTCGAGAATTATCACATCTCCATTTTAGGCATCTCTTCTTCCTCTTCAAGGCACATCTGCCTTCTCACAACTTATCACAGCTTTTTTCCATCTTAATGCCCCCAAATTCTGACCCACAAAATAGCTAACGTGAAATTTCCTTTTCCAAACGTATTGAATTCAAAAAAGTATCAAACACGTTCCACAGTGAACGCCGAATAGTTCTTTTCAAACATAATGTTTTCATCACCAATTCCACGTTAGCAAAAAAAGTGACGTATCAAATTTGTGAAATTGTTCGTGTGATGTCGTGCTCGAACATTTAAATGAATATTGATGTACAAGTGTTAGAAATGGGTTCAGTATCATAGAACAGGAACCAGATGACATGGACTTCATGATGACGATGACGACGGTGGACTCACAACAAAGATAATTGTACGCATGTCAGTACTGTGAAAGAAAGCTATACTGTATGTGCTGTAAAGTTTTCTGCCAACAGCGTCAGCCAGAATTGAATTGACTTCCGAATTTTTTTGCGTGAAAGTCCAAGTTTTGGACTGAAGGTAATGTACTAGAATTAATAGATCATGAGACGACTATTTTTCCATAGGATTTGGGGGAGGCGGTTGAGAGAGATGAAAACAGCAAATTGCTGCTGGTCATTTGACGTAAGAACTAAAAACCCGTGGTGTTGAGCTCCTTCTTCATCTCCCTATTATGATGAATTACATTCTGAGAGGTCTGGAGTGAGGAATGGAAAGGGAGTCAAACAGTCCATTTACTTCCACCCATCCTTGACCATCATCATCGTCATCATGATGTTCAGCTTCATTCCCTACGGACAAAATTTCTTGTCTCTTTTCAAACCTCATATTTAATACGACAACGGAATTATTCTCTGTGCTCACTCAGCCCGTCCACATCCACATTCTATGATGATGAGGAGCCACACAAAAATCCTTCAAGTTGAGAACGCACGTCGTAAAAAAGCATTTTCTGCTGACGATGCCATGCCGCGACTGCGACCATGTAGCAAAAACGTCTTACTACCAGCAGCAGCATCCTTCAAGTGTAGTAAGCTAAGTACAGATAATTTCACTCGTCGTAATTATTTTACTGCCTTTCTTGGTCAGCTTTTTCTGTACCAAGTAATTTATTATGATACGATTACACGTTGATGGCTTTTGCCATACGAGATTTATTTGGTCCTTGCTTTTGCTTTTCTATATTATCCATCATTTTTTATTCCTAATTTTCCATGTTCGTACTCTCGTATGTACACGCGTACGACTCAAATACTTATTCACACAGGTGAGATGTATTATCACGACAATGAAACAGCCAGTAGCAAAACTCGGTAGCAGAGCGAATTCGCTCAACAGCACAAGTGTGCACCAATGTTTTTTTCCCACATGATGAAGACCTGGTTAAAATCACTAATTCTCAAGATGGAAAACTATCAAATGTCTTCTCAGCCAAAAAAAAACAGCCGCACAGTTTAAAGTTGTTGCAAGTGATTCCAGCATCTCTTTGAATGCTGGAAGTCTTTTGTTTGCCCGGAAAGAAAAGAGACGGAGACTGTACACTACGATCAGATCCTTCCTTTTGGTGCTCCTCGTCCTTGTGAACCAGGGAAACTGAAAACTTTTTGCTTAAGCGACCATCTTCCTTCCGTCGACCATATTAGTGAATTAATCAAGTGCTCCTCCAAAAGTCTCAAGTCAGCTCATCTTCAACGAACTTTACTTTGCTCGTCATTCGTCATCTTTTAGATAGCTTCAAACTTTCATTTTAGTAGTATAAGTAGGGAACCGAACGACTATCCGCGTGCTGATACTACGACTTTTAGCACTATAATAAAGCCCAACTTGAATACTAAAGTTACCTGTTTCCAGATTCCAGACCAAATTTGAGTGTAATATATGGATTTTGGGAAGACAATGCTAAACTTTTTCAAAAAAGAAGAAGACAAATAGCACAAAGAAAGTAGAAATGAAGGGACACTAAGTTGGGGTCCATTGCGACTTGTAAGACTAAGTGAGACAATCTGTAAAGTCTTGATTTGTATTTGCTGTAGAATGTAGGTCACAATAAAGTCTGACAGACTGAGGGATGGAGAATTCCAATTCCAAAATCTGTAAAATAAGGCTGGTATGGTAGAGCTAGCCATCTTTCATTTTCAATGGGGTGACCAACAACATTCGTGCATGTCGCAAAGTTCGTAATGTTCAATTGAATGAAAGAAAGCGTCTCTGTGAAAGATGGACGACAAGGTCTGACGTTCCTTTGTGACGTACATGAATCCGAGTTCTATGGATGCAGTGCAGTGTATATTGTGGACAGGCAGCGTATATTTGCGGAAGGTGTAACGTAACTAGGAAATCCTATGGGATCGAGTCCACGCCTCCACATTTAGTGTGAGTACGTGGAGGAATTGCGGAGTCTCGAAATGACGAGTTTGCCTTGAACACATCTCGAAGTAGTACACTTTTCCGAGACAGATAGAAAGCATCACCATCAGGCAAAAGTACAAAGACAAAGTTTCCGATAAAAATAATGGGGTCTCTTTTGCAAGCATCCATGCAAAGGGAATTTCCCCGTCTCAGGCAACAAATAACCTTGCTCCACCATTCTCTTGTTCATCAATACAACTAAATTTACCAAACTCAGGTTCAGCTCCCACGGCTTCTTTCACTGTCTCGCGAGTCTTGCAATTTTATCACCCTCTTCCATTCCATAAAGGTTCGAATCGAGTACAAGTACTACACTCCGAGCATACACACACAAGCTCGCCTTTGCGAACAATGCTTGTGCTATTAGACACTTTCACTCGACTTGGAAAGTGTTATAGGAACCCTCTTGTAAACGACAGCAGTGACAATTCTTCCTTGGCAAAATACTGGATATAGTACCACGTTTCTCTGCCTTTTACAACGCGTAGCTGTGGAAAAACGAACCTCAAACCTTCCTCTCTGTTCTCAGTCAGCCGGAAAAAGGAGTTTTCCTTTCGCATATAACTACAGAAGACTAGACTCGACTATAGACGGGTTGAAAACGTGATCCTCTCGGCTCGTCTCCGAGTCTCAAGTGTTGATTGATCCAATGGTGCTAAGTTGGGAGCACATACCGGCACTCTGTCTCTTTCATATGCGGCGATAATAATATTAGAGATTCAAGCGTACTTGTCTGTGCCTGCCTGCTTGCTGAGTGTCACCAGTCGCAGTCCCGACGAGCACGCCAACTTTGCCAACTTATCAAAAAAGAAAAGACACACACACTCTCGCACTCACTCACTCATATTCATCCACAAAAGAATGTACCATAGTAGCTTCCGCAGTCACCCGCCTTTTCTTTTTCTTGGAAACCAAACACCACAAGGGAAATGACGTCCTCAAACGTATTTCTCCCAAAATATCACCGCATCTTTTCCACACATTGCATTGTGCATGTACACTAGCAACGCTTTGTGGACCAAAAAACGTATTTTTGTCTCTGTGTGTCTGTGACACGAATATTACGTAATATTATATGTTCACCAAGAGAATTTCTTAATATACAGCGCATCCATGGAAGACATTGAGCAGAAATACGATATATACAAGGCATCGAAGTATATTCTGTGGTATATATAGGCAACATACTTAGATGAAGAGTATATATATATAGAAAAAACTTTGATTGTGTCGTCTCGTGGTGGTGTTTAAGGAAGAGAAAGAGCAGCAGCAGCCGGGAATGTGTTTGAACCGCTTCTTTCTTTCTGAAGCCATCATCAAGCTCAAGCTCAAGACACAGCCTGGAGTCATCAAGTGAGGAGAGATACAAATCGTATTTACGTGTCAAGTTTTAATTAAATTACAGATCAAGTCTAGTGCGAGGCGCGGAAGAACAATAATAAGACACCTGCTCCACGCCGTACAACCACACGGCCTCGAGAGGAACAAACTCAATAAACAATCCCTTCAGTTCATCACCAGTCAATTGCCAAGTTCTGTGGCCCAAAGAGAATTGCCTATTGCCTTTGCTTTGCCATTTGCCATTGCTTTTCTGTACACAGAGACAGAGACAACACAACACAACTACTAACACTCCAGATTTTCCTCCTGAACACACCCTCAACACATTTACTATATCATTTAAAGTGTACTAAAGGGAAAGGATGAGCAGAATACACAAAGTGGGGTGTTGTAGTGATCATTCGCATTTACTATTACAATACAACTACACAACACAACACTTGAGTTCGTACAACTCCAAGTTGCTTAACTATGTTTCAAAGAAGGAATGAAACTTGAGCCCCAGCTCCAGCACCTCAGCACCTGTTCTACTTCGGTGAACATGCATAAGAGGAAAGCGATAAAGCTATCTCGTAAAATGACCGGCTTATAACTCTTCTGATTATTAGACAACAAGTGAATAGTGAATGCTCAACGAGAAAAGTTGATCCACACAACAACACCACCACCATCCACCAAAAAAACACAACAACCCTTACAAGTGAGAACTCTTACGGATCAGACTGCACTTGTTTTTGCAAACGATCTTCTCCCAACCACTGGACACTCAGCAAGATCATCAAAACCAAGAAGAAGAAGAAATGCTACTGGCAAATTTTAAAGAGACTGGATCTTGTGCAAAAATGTAGGGAAGGGAGGACGATTTTAACGGACTAACCAATGAAAACTCTTGAAATGTAACTGTCTAAAGCATTAAAGAGAACATAATATGAACTAGTTGTTTCTATTGCGTTTTTGAGATCGTCAGAGCAGACAAACCTCATCCGAATCGACTTTTGCGCTTTAAAAACCCTCCAGTAAAATGGTTTAGAGTTTGAGTTGAGTTGAGACTAGTAGAAAAGAGGAGGCTTACGCTTAAAGTGTGGAGACACTTATGCATCTGCATAATTCTTGTTTGGCCCTGTAAAAGTCAAGAGACTAAGCCAGAGTGCTCAACTTGCTAAGAACAACAAAGCCAATGCGTGTTGTAGTTGTGGTGTACGGAGTGTACAACAGACGCTCCTGCTAACTGACGATCTTCTGGTGGTTCCACCAGTTAGTTCTGTGTCCACTTGACTTTTGGAAGAACTTTTGCAACTGACCGAATCACCACAATATCTAGGAGTTGGCTGAGTTTGGCCGAAGCATCATATACATCTTATACCTGTAGTCATAACCAATTTTTTTGGGGTTCCTATCCACGTCTCTCGTTTCTTCTCGCCTGCTCCATTGCATTAAATTAAAACTGGCCGTACAAGTTTAGGCTCATCGGTGAAGTCTTTCCCCTTTTTGACTCTTCATCATAATCACATAAAGGCGATGCGATGTGAGCAATGAACAAAGTCAAATGCCACTGGCAAAACTGAGTGAGTCCTGCGTTATTCCGTGCTCCTTCCATTCCAATCACTATAAAGCCATTACTCCGAATGCTTACGTGGAGCACTTGCAATACTTCACTCCGTAAGTAATGAAATATCTTTTGGGAGCGTCACCTCGTCTCACTGTGTGACATGAAGTTAAGCCAAATACGTCTAGGAGATGCTAATGTGCATGCGGTGCAAGATGCAAAGATGCAATGCATGGAATTGGAAGGCGAAGACTCACTCACTCAGGAGAAGAGAAACAGTTTTGCCGAGGAGAGCATCATTTTTTGAGATTCATAAGGACAGGATGGATGATGAGGAGGAGACGAAGTGTGAGTATGAAAACTCATCGACCATTGCCTTCGGACAAGAAATATGAGTCGACACGACATGCACATGAAATTTAACTACAATACGGCACATGAACATTGAGTCAGTGACAAGAACACCTCACATTAAATATTGTCTGCGTGTCTCCCTAACATTGTCGGCATTTTGCTTAAGAAGAGTTAAACAAATTACTAGATTGTGATTACTCTCGACTCAAGGCTTCTTCTTTGAATGTAATACGGGTACTAGCGTTGAAGTGGCTCGCCTTCCCTTCCCTTGCCTTGGTTGACTTAGTCGTTTAGACTCACTAAAACCATGCACAATCTTGAGAACTCTGAGTGAGTCGAATTCGGCTTGTCTTTCTCAAATCATGTTCACATTATGCCCAATGGCCTCTTACATGTCAAAAAAACGTGACACGACTTTCAACGTGAGGAAGCTACAGGGAAACCAAAAGTACATATCGTAATATTACTCCAAACATGCTCTAACTAATGTAATCAACTCACAAATCCCAGTCAATGCAATCCAATCGATCACACATTCCTTTCTCTCTTATGAGCATTCAAAAAATTACAATTTTAAATTAAATACTCATTTGAATAAATTCAAAAACGCAGTTGTTGTCTTTTGTTTATGCCCACGCAACCCAAATTGTTATCCTTATTGCATACGTGCATGTAAACTATTCACAAGATGGAGTACTATTACACGTCTAGCGCAGGGAGAAGGAAGAATGAAGAGAGGACAAATGACGAAGACGAAATCTTTGCATTACACCATAGGCAAAAACAACAATACCCCTAGTAGAGTAAGGATATAGGAACAGGTGAGTGAGTGAGTCGCACAAAGTAACGTAAATATATGAGTTAAATCCATTTGTGTTTTGTACGTTTTTACATTTGTTGTTCTTGTTGATGATGATCCCAAAAGGGAAAAGGAGAGGACGACGAAGACGAGGACTCAAGTTACTGATTCCGCGATAGATTATGGATGAGACGCAATGGGGATGACCAATATGGAAATGCATGATTTATGCAACAACACGGCATTATAGCAAATGCTACAAGCATTATTTTTCAAAAACTGAGCTGCGAATTCAACTTCTCCTTGTAAATCGTAACCTGAGCCGAATTTCCTTCCTAATGCGTACGTGTGTGAGTGTGTCGTCGTCTTGAACAAGTGAAATATAATAAAAAGGCAAAAGGTCTATACGACCCTATAACAAGCCTATAAACCGACCCAAGTTTTGGCAGCATACTTAATAAAAATGCTCCCATCCGAAATCCTAATAGTAATAAAATACTGGGAAAACTCGGTGCAGAGACGCCGTTGGCGGCTTTCACGGAAATCTTGAGTGGCTCAGCATAAGCCTCTTCCTACATCATCCACTAGTCTGCTATCTGCTTCCTCTTTTTCTTAAGACTTTTTTCTCATCTCATCTCATCTTATATCTTATTCTACAACTTCTCCGTCTTCTTCGTCTTCAAAAAGGCTTACTTACTCCTCCTTCCCATAACTTATGCTTTTATAGTACTACTCCTACGATCACTCACATATAGCAGAGTACTAGCTAAACTATACAAATGCTAATATTCCTCTCCTATCAAACTCAAGAAGTTTGATTCCTGATTCCTCACGCCATGCCATTTCGGATCCCAAACTCACACTTTCTTGACGGGAGACACTTTGTAGACAAAAAATCGCTTCTTTGTCTCCAACTTTTAAAATGAATGGCTTTGCAAGTACGAGTACTCCCATGTGATGACTGGCTCAAAAAAGTCCTTGTAGCATCATCTTCTCCACGTTGCAAAATCCCTACGCAGCAGCCAGTTTGAGTTCCAAGAATCCTACTCCTAAATGGTTTCATCAAGGCATGGCTATTATCACATTAAATATGCTATCATTCAAACACTTTTCAATAATCACAATATCCAATGTACTTTGGAGGCTTTCCTGTCATTTGTGCCGTGTAAATGAGCATTTTTGGAGGAGCAGCAAGCCGGTGAGTGATTTGATTACACGTTACAGAGGAGCTATGCTTATATTATACATACATAGTGCGGAACGTTAATGACTTGCATAAGAAATGACTCGGGCTCAATTGCACATCAAATGTTTTAGGTTGATGAAAAGTAGTAATAATACGAAGAATGGAGTGGATTTGCCTATTCATTGTGGTGGATTGTGGCTGTTGTGTTGGAGGAAGCGAAGCGCAGTAGTCGGAAGAATGCATGTTATTAGTAGTTGTAGTTGTGTTGCGAGTTGATGTGTGGATTGGATTCCCATCGTGGCATCTGTTCCCAGATGGACAGGCGAAATGAAAGAAGACAGAATGAGACTTTGAGGAATAGGCAGTATTTACTATCGACTAGTGCGCTCGCTGCTCGGATCGCATTATGTAACAACGGACTATGGCTCTTATGGCTGGGAGGAAGGTTTTCCTGGGAAAATAATCAATACGTTGAGCAGCGTCTCGAGTCAGAGTCTCGACTGTGTGAAGCATTATAGCATTATATTGTCCTATTGGGTCATATTAACGTCGGTACAAAACGGATGGGAGCCAGGGCAGAGCCACAGGAGTGAAGCTACACAATGTCCCCTGGTTGTTCTCTCTTTAGTAGGTTTTCATAGAATGCGACTGTGGCGAAAAGAGTAATTGAAATATGAATGGGTGACGTCAGCATGTCACGAAGATAGGAAATGGGAACGTAAATCACAGAGTGCACACGTAGAAGGTAAGCTCGGCACTCCCACCCTTGCTTTTGATGGGAAAGATGCTCTGGGGACTGCCGAAAATGTTATTTTGGTTAGGAAGGAAGAGAAAAGAGAGCCAGCCACAGCCATAACGAGTCAGCCGAAAGGAGCCAACTTGAAGACTGCGGAGATTCTAGGCATCACATCAGATTTATGAGGAAGCTTGGATTTACCTGCTGCATCTTCTCAAAGTCAAGCCAAGGCCTTTGAATGAGCCTTGGGTTATGATGACGATGACGCTTGCGAGTTGACAACCCTGAGCGGGGAGAGCGTCCGCTGTTCCCGCCGCCGTTGCTGATTAAGCCGCTATGTCCGGTATTATTGTTGTTACCAATAGTACTGGTGACAGTGGGAGAGTGGGTTTCTCTCTGCATGACATGAATAGGTCGATCTTCATCATTAATTTGATTATGCTGTTGCAGAAGATGATTAAATGGTGACTGTGAAGTCTGATCCTGATCGGGTGCGGACGATCGCGGTCGCAACCCGCGAAAGACGCCACTCCGTCCATTCATTACAGCCACGGCTGGAGCCGTGGCGGACACAGTCGTGCTGCTCACCTCCTCCGGGAGCGTGGACGAGAACAAGAACAGCTTCGGAGGCGGCGACTGTGATCGACTTGGCTTGTGTGCATCTACGGGTGGAGAAGTGCAAAACTCCACTGGAGTGGACAATGGGCGTAAAAGACCTTGCACTTCGTCATCAGATGAGCTGGTGCTCTCCACACTCAAACGATTACTAGCCACTTGAGACCATTTCCTCTTATTCTCAGATCCTGGTCCACGAACTTCGTCATCCCCAAGCAAAATCAAGGCCCCTTCGCCTTGCAAGTCATCTTCTTGGTAGCTGTTGTTGATGACCTCAAGTTCCTCTTCCGAGCTGTGATGATCGTAAGCATGATCCGAATCAGATGGAAGGGCTGAGTCTATATTGTAGCATGATTCCAACTGACTGTTCGCCGAGTCCCTTCCACCCACCATCATTACAAGATCAGAACCGATTTCGTCCACGCTGTTACTTGAGCGTGCTCGATTGTTTGATGACAGCGGATACATCCCCGCATGACGACCCATGTCCCATTCGCATTCGTCTTCGTGATCCATTGCTGAAATCAAACAATCAAATCCTTTTATTAGAATCGTCACCTCCTTTTAAAAACCAGTAATTCATTGTACATCTAAAACATTAGAATTATGAATACTGCGGTTCCTATAATAGAAACTCTCATGCATGCTCATGTTGTAGCATTTATACATATTATTAGCAAGTATGCAACCGAACCGAGACCTGGTAGACGACACGTGAAATAACAAAGGAACCAGGGATGTAGCGCAGCAGCAGCATGTAGCAAAGCATACGCAACGGAACGCCGTTTTGATGTAATTTTAGAGGCGAGTACGGTTTGTAAGGCTGGAGTTAGTGCAAGGGAAGATTATCTCTAATGACCTAATAGATTCTGTGAATCTTTTCTAGCAGCGTCACAAGAAAGAATGCAATGAGAAACTATTAAGTTGATATTAGAAAAGTCAGCGTGGACGAGAGAGTCAGGAAACGAGCCATTATCTCCTACAGAGTTCGTGTGGACCCCTCCCAGTCATACGTACCTTGGACTAGCATACATTTCACAGACTCCCGAGGGCACCTTCCCTCAGCTAAACACAAGGTAAGCTGAGCCGAGACATGACAAGACACTGGACTCATTCAAAGACCAGAGCAATACATTCCTGATTCCTGGGCTAGCTCCTTCGCATAGCACACACACGCACAAAGCAGCACAGAGAAGATGATGAAGAAGATGAAAAGAAGAGAGTCAGAGACAGAGTCAGCGTATGCAGGGAGTGAGCGAAGAGCGAAGAGGAACAATGCAATGGATGGACCCGAGCGTCATTGCTCATCTACATAGCATCAAGCTCAAGCATGCTCCGACCAAGAAGTAAAAGGAAATATAATCATTTTTTAAAGTGCGCCTTACAATATTTATTATCTTTGTCTCTCCTCACGTTCTGAGAGGGTTCGATGATGCTGCTCACGCTCTGCTCACACATCATATAATTTGGATGATGCATTACTTCCCATTAGAAGACCAGGAGGCCCAGACTTCAACTTATATGCACAATTTATGCTGCATTAGTCAGTCCAAGCTACGGAGTCACCCTCAAAGAGACTAATGGGATCTATATGCCATATATTCTCAAGCTGTCTGATAATGATCGAGAGACGCAAAAGAAGATGATGATGACACTGCTCCGCTGCCCATGGACAATACCAAGTAGCGATGACTTTCGGGTCATAATGGTCTCCGTAATGTAATCATATTGCGAGAGACGTGCTGCATTTCGATCCTAATGCCAGTGTTCCATGCCCATGTAAGCACACCGGGTGGATAATCGGCCCTCCTGGACTCACATCCCCTCATCTTCACATGAGAGATGCAAATTTTTTTATTCACAAATGCCAAATGCGCGCTACTGCTCCTGCTCCTGTCACCGTTCCTTTTTCCTTCCTTCGTCTTCTGCCATTCACAACGATTATTTGTCTCTAATGTCCACAACAATCTAAAAACATTTTCTTCCCATGATTATCGTATGACGGGAGCTGAGCACACTATGACTATGGCGACTATGCACTGCAATGAAATTTAATCATTGAGTGACTTGGGAGTTGGGAGGGACAAAGATGCGAAAAAAAGGTTCTCAAGAATTCATTTTTGTGGGTATACACACTACATCTACACGCATACAATGCCCCCGACAGTTCTCAAGGAACAATATTATAGGAGTTAAAGGCTACGGCACAATCGCTCCACGCGTAATTACAAGCTGCCCATGTCTTCCTAGGCATCCTTCATGAGTGCAATTCACTTTGACAGGCCCTATGACGCGAGTGCCAACTTGCCAACCGCTGATGTAACTCTTGTGTCCGGAACTGGCAAAACCACACACTTTGGATTGAACGCGACAACTTCTAATTTCAGAATGTACTACTTTTATAAAGGATTTGAGTAGCACAAAGGAGCAGGAGACCTTTGAGAAATATTCCTTAGCGTTTATAAAGTATGGGTAAGTAAGATGAGATATGACTTCCTCTCTGAGTGTGGGTGCTACAAGTTCCACCCAAACGTGTTCAGTGCTTATTTGCAATGCGTTTCCCGTGGTATGGTAACTTTACGACTACGTTCATCTCCAGCTCACAATTCCCAGAAATGATTTCGATTTTAAAAGGCTTAAGTGTTTGATCATATCTGTCCCACTATTTGCTGGCTCACTGTGCAACGTGTCATTTAAATGTTTTTTGATCTGCCGACTGACTTCCGTCATCGTTTCAATTGTTTCGCTGCAAGGGCTGAAACTGTATGAAACTATTTTAAAGACACAAAATTCAACTCTTGAAAATTGAATTGGGAAAGGCCTGGAACCGAACATGTTACGCGTACCTTCAGCAATATATACATTGGGTATATTATATGGAAAGGGAATGGAAAGTGGTACTAGTGGAGCTAAAGACAATGGAAGATGAATTCTTCGTCTCAGAGTTGGTAATATGTTCTAAACGGAACGGTCGTAGGTGCTTATTATATATTTTGGCTGAAGAAGGGAGCGAGCGTAGCTTTTGAACCACAGCTAGATGATTATGAAAGCCTGGCCCTCCCTCCCTGACATTTTTGCGCCTAGAACGTGTTACATGTTTAATGTGTCCTCATGTCATGTCATTTATTGTCTCTCCGCTATGGCTGACTCTTTCTTTTTCTCTCTCACTCTCGACCTTCTGATTTACACACAATAGGAGCCCCTTTTT
>JABASF010000883.1:0-29756 GCA_019776145.1 Harlomillsia oculata
AAGACTCGCGTGAGGCGTGAGTGTGATTTGCAATTGTGATTATCGACGTCATAAAACAATGGCTTATCTTAAGAATATAAGACATCATTTTGACTTGGTCCTAAAGGACTCTTATCTGAATGGTCATCGAATTGGAGGAAGGGTCATTTTTCCAGCCACCGGTTACATTGTAAGTTTGAATGAAAAAGTTGTTATAAATGACATGTTATGATGTTATGAATGAGCGAAGATCAAAGAAACCAGAAGGGAAAGATTTTTTAAGTGAATGAATGTTATAATGAGAAAATAATGAAAAAAATCTTGACCTTGAAAACATTTGCTTTTGCTTGTTTTTCTTTCAGGTTGTCGCATGGCAAACCTTGGCAGAATCACTGGGGCTAAAAATAGAAACACTTCCAGTTCACGTGTGTCAAGTACGTTTCCAGAGCATAAGTCCGGCCGCACTCACGACAAATGGTAGTGGTACAAGTCCGACGTTGCTGCTTCCGGAAAGGAATTCTAATGCACCCGTCAGCACAGTGACAAGGTTGAACTTGAACGTAGAAATGAATGTGGACGACATTCTTAGCAGAGAAGTGAAATTCAAAATCTCGGAGAAGGACAAGACATTGGTACAAGGGAACATCTATCCAGCGATTAATCAAGAGGATGAAGCAGAGATTAATGTCCGTTTTGAAGAAGATGATGATATTAGTGGAGAAACGTTATACGATGAGTTGGCTCTGAGAGGATTTGAGTACAGGGGAATTTTCAGGGGTATTAGGACTTCGAACAAACTGAGAACCCGAGCGAAACTCAACTGGAGAGGAAATTGGGTCGCATTCCTCGACAGTGCTTTGCAATTTATCGTTGTCGCAATGATGAAGAATGAGAATCGCCACAATCCACAAGGAGGAAGAAAGAGTAACGTACCGGCAGTGCCCGTCTTCTTGAAGCAAGTTACTTTGTGTCCAGAGCTGTTTTTTCGAACTGTGCCCAAAGATTCGGGAGATTGTTGGGTTAGCTTTTGTAATCGGACGAACACTCTTTCCTGCCCTGGCATAAAAATTCAAGGATTAAGGATGAGAAGTCTTCAGATTTAATTTTTTTTAGGAAAGTTTAGATTGGAATTAAATGGATTAATTACTTTTTATAATAGCCTTCTGCAGTGTGTTTGATTTATAAATCTATCCAGGGAAATGTCACTGTTTCACTGTTGATAAATCGGATTAAATGGGGTATTTTCTAAGGAAATTGGGAATAAAACCGGATTAAAGAATCCGAAAGTGAATGACAATTTCTCCCTTGGGTTTGCCGAAGATGCGATTTTCTCTCTTTTTGCATGACAATGTGACAAAGTGAGTTCATTTCATATATGCACATCCTACAATGATTTTTCTTTGTGGCGACTTTCACAAATGGAAACCTTTAGTCGGTCGGTCCCTTTTACTGTGCATAGGTCCAAAACCAGAGTCAGTTTATTGAAAGTAGCTTTTAGAAGTTTGTTTCCTCCCTATAACTGAGAGTGAGGAGAAAGCGATATTGATTTTTACACTTTTGATGTAGTACGTCTCATTTCCTTTTTGCAATTTTGCTGATTTCCCAAAGCAAACAGTTTGAGAGAGAAAGTCAACAAGTTCCGCTTAAAATCGGAGAGAAGGCCGAATTCACAATTGTCTGTGGTGGATTACTGCAAACTTTCTGATTACTCTCCAAAGGCCCATTTTTGGTTTGGGAATCCAAACGCTAACGTCTTCCCACTTTTGCTTCCTTGATGCAATGGAAAACTCATTCCCTGGTGAGGAGTAATTACAAATGGGGAGATTAAGTAAAATCGTTCCTGCGTTTTTGTTGGTACTCCCTCACCATTTGTTAACTTGACTCTTTCCACATCCTTTACATTTCCTAATGGTATTTATAGCATCAAAGTTTTCTTGCTACGAGAAGAAATACTGGTTTGTGTGAATGGAATTTACAAAAAGCGTTTTGGAAAGTCGAAAAGTACAAAGTTACTAAGATATGAGAAAGTTATCCCCGGAGACGGCTGATGGGTCATAATCCAGAATGTTAAATGCAGCGGATCGTTAGAATTCCTTTTCTTTTCCGAAGAAGCTTTCATTTTTTTTCTTGGTGGCATAGTTGGTAGTAGCTCTTCGTCCTCGGACTGATAAGAGCACCTTGAAAACTCCGGTTGTTTGCAAATGTGAGCAATTTTCGAGGTCAAAAATGTCTTGACACTTTGTCATAAATCGTCTTAAAAAGTTCCCCGTGTTTGCAAGCAGGGAATAAGATTGGTTTATAGTTTCTCGTAGCCAGAACGGGAAATCATGAAGAGCTCATAGCCGCATCTTTTGCTTTCACCGTTTGAGACCCACATCGATGAAAGAGCGAAACTTTAGCGACTTTCTTTTTACGACACGACGAACCGTTCTGTCTCTCAGTATCTCATAAAGACGCTCGTTTTGTCTTTCCTATCGTCAAGGAGAAGAACCTAGGGACCCGGACGGAATACATTTTGAAGGATATATAGTAATATAATATTGCCTGGAGATAGAAAAAATAGAGAACACCACACCTGGAAATTCAATTTAATCAATTTGATAAAAAAGGCGTCTCTCTGCTCTTTGGGCAATGCCTCTGGATGAATGTGACAAGAGAACTGAATGAATTTGGAATAATATACTCGAGAAATGCCTGCGGAATGGCGAACCAAACCAGACCAACGATTTTACACGTTCAGTTGAGATACACAGGTTGAACTCTCACAGTCAAGTCGGGTATCGATCAGCAGCCAAAAGAATTCCAAATCCCAGACAGCCGAATTCACAAAATTCGCAACTTCCAATGCAATTCAATGCAAACAAAAGAGGGGTTTTCAGACTATTATCAAACTGGTAAACTAATTGTCTCTATTCGTTTTGGTCCATTTTCAATCCTGCGATCCCGGGGACGGACGGTCTTTTCATTATTTACCTCGTTTCTAAAAACTTACATAAAGCACTCTACAACTCTAAAAGCTATAAAATCAAATTGAGATTCGAGCAAATGGCAAACTTCAATCCTGTGAACAAACGTTTGCAAATCTGTTGTATACAACGTGCTATATATCAACTTTGCCCGCATGTTTGCTCACGGCTCACGACTGACGTCTGTCTACAGTATTACAATTTTACAATGCATAGAAACAGACAACTTTTAAAACGTGGCACACACTTACAAACTTTCCCATAGTATAGAGTCATCCTAATACTGAACACACACACAAAGTAAGAAAGTGCACTGGAAAAGTTAATTATGAAAAGTTTACTTCTTGTGTTCTTCATAGTAGAAAGTTTGGGTGATTCAATTTTTTCCAGGCCCTTTCATTCCGGCAAAGATGTTGACAACCAACTGAATTAAATTCACTGTCGTTTTTAAAGTTGTAAAATATGCGATACAGCGATAAAATACGCAAATAGAGATTTGCGTTTATGCAACATCAATCAAGTCAAAGGGGCATTTTTTGAAGTTATACAAGGTTCACTTTTGTGGAACCGTGTGGAACGTAAACATGTCATTAAGTTCCTTTTTTGAAGTTTACAAGGTTCACTTTTGTATAATATTTCATTCATTCATTTCATTCACGTCAATTTTGGTCGAGTCCGTTCCGGTTCACCTGAACCTCAGTGTATCTTTTGTCCGGCTGACGTGTCAACTGGGAATAGTCTTTAAAATGGTTTCTCTCATTCTCAACCTTCAACCAGGTTTACCGTTTGCGTAGGTTTCTGCAGAAAGACCTTTTATATTTGAACAAAAAGTCGAAGGATGGTACGAAAAGCCCGTCGAATCTTCCATAAAATGAAAGAATTTGGATTTTTGCACTACATTTCACTATGCGAACATTGAGGTTGCCTCCGGGTATTATGTACTTTACTTTGAATAAAATACGAAAAGGAGCTTTTATAAAGGAATCCTACCCTTTGGAAAGTGGAAACGAAGTTTCATCTTGTAAGTACGTAAACAATACATGTAATTGTGTATAAAAAACAACTCTTCAAATAATAAAAGTTGGAAAATTCTTTCATCTTCCGGGGATTTGTATACCAGTGTAAGACTGTTTGCGTCATTTTCAGTTTTCTTTGGCATTAATTTAATGACTCCAGTCCGGACCTTGTTGTCCTGCCTCTCCTGACGTGAGGTTCCGCTACACCTTGACGTTTTCAACAACGTCAATTTATTGTAGTATAGAACAAAATTGTCTTCAATAATGAAGGCGGAAGGTCTTGGAACAACGAGAGATAATTGTTTTTTCAAAAAAACCTGAACAATAAATCATAAAAAGGTACTATAACGTCTCAAAAGTGAAAAGAGCTTTTATAGTGTTCCGTTGAAGTAAGTACAACTTAAAGGTTTACAATAAATGGCATTCTCAGAGACCCGAGTTAAGAGCTCAGACATGTTCGTCTCACGCCTCACGTGCTTTCCCATCGAACCGATTTTTCCTCTTATCGCAACAGTCGTATGTTTTCGTCTCGCCACAATCGTAAAAATGTACAGTGAGTTAAAGTATAATAAACAGTTGTAGTTCCCATTTTCTTTTGTATTCACTTTGTGGAGCGGACAATCAAAGAAGATTAAATTTTGTACAAGGAGACTACGACCACATAAAGAGCTTTAGAAATCTGTGCAGGGGCAGACAAAAAACAGAAACCCAAGACAAAATGACAAGTGCAGTGAAAAAGAGAAAAATGTTCGTACACTACAATTTGAGTAGCTTGTCTAGTCGACTACGGAGAAAATCATGTTTATAAAAGGTAGTCAAGGAATAGAGACGACTATCTCAACTTTTCATCAACAAGCAGCATCCTGGAAACTGGATTTTTTTTTGAGTATGGGTTTTTCCTTCAGATTTACATTTTTTGCTTCCTTTCATTCCCTTCCATGAAAAAAAACCATGACATGAAAATGTACTGTGACAATTGCTTCGAACAAGGTCACATATTTACATGTTTCATCCGCAAGAGTGACGTCTACAGACCACTACAAAAAGGAAAGTAGAAAAAAGTACTATACTTTGTATATTTTTCAGTTGTTGTAAAGTGTCATTCAATTTTGTGTAGTGTGGTAAAAAGAGATACTAAACAGACCTATTACAGCACACACACATGCCAATTCAAATTCTCGTCTGCAACTCTGCAAGTCTACAGCAGAACCAGAACCGGAAGGTCGAAGCAAATTATGCGCGACGGAACCGACAAAGGCGGTTTTCGCTCTGCTTTTCTTATTCTTGCAGTGTACGCTTTCACCCGCAAAACAGAGTGCATATATGACTGAAAACACATTTTTTAAGAGCAGGAATTGGCGAAAAATTGCTTTCACAAGAGCCACGATTGCAGAAGCAGGAAAAGGAGCGGGGAGCATAACTAAAAATCTCCGGCTGCGTGCAATAAAGAATGATAAATATACATTGCACTGTAAATTGCATGTCAACTTATCCGTGTAATGTAAATGGAAAGAACTCTGGCACAGCCACCAAAATCACAAACCGGATACAAAAGAGAGAATGAGATGAAAGGCGACACGTTTTACCCACACACACACACGGTTTGACTGCATTTGACACTGTCAATTTTCGCTGGAGGATTTTGCACGATTTGCACTTTTGGGGAATAAAGCCTATAAAGCTGTTCTGTTACACTGTCGGAACGTGATTATTAATTCTTGGATGTCTGATGTGGTCAGTTTTGGTTGCGTGATCTTGTGATACTGTTTGATAGTACTCTTTGATACCTTCGGGCTTGGCAAGGTGAAAAAACATGAACTGAACAGATGAAAGGATACTTTAAATGAAATATAAATTCAGCAGTTCAGCTTTCGTGGTGATTTCGATGGAAGTTGGAAAGACCTTTTATCTCTCATTCGTTTTTAATAAAAGGTAGCAATGTTGCAAAGGCTAAACGGTTCCGCAGATATGCACACGGGATTACGGACCATGGAGGATACAAAGCACGGGTGTCCCCAATGGATTTAGCCGATTTGCACTCATTTGCATCTTTTGTGAGCTTATTAATAATTTATAAGCCTTCTTGGACATACAATTCAACTGTCTTCTTCGAACGAGAAACGGGAAAGAGGGTTGAAGATGGCGAAAATGAACTAAAAGTTATACAAGTTACAATGTATCGTCCGTTTCCGGAAAGCACTTTATTCAGCATTTGACATGATGTCATTATCATTCAAGAGTAGAAGAAAAAGTGAACCTCATTTTCATTGTTATAGACAAGAATTTGCTCTACTTGTTCCAAAACCTTTGAATTTGAATAGAGTTTTTGTACCAATTCCAGTAATACTTTGCATAAGAGAACCTTTTGAAGTCGCTTTTTCATTCCAAAACATGTCAATCTTAAGTGTTTATACAAAAACCACTGGGAATCTTAAGGTTTAGGAAGGAATATGTTCGTCATTCTCATTCTCAGTTTCTCCTGGTTTTTTAAATTTAGAAAGCGTCTTCCATTCCGTACTAGCTTTCGTTATACGGCACTTGGCTTGATTAAAGACGAAGTCAAAGAAAGAGATGTTGTTTTGCATTCTGCTTGAGGATTGCGGAAAACCCAACATTGACCCACACGATGTAAAAAAGAAAAGCACGTTAGTTGAGTATTTACAGGAAAGTTTCAAGGCTCAGTTTCGCTCTGTCGCTTCGCTTTACAGGAAAGTTTTGCCAGGAGGAAAGCCAGGATCCCAAGAATATGATCCTGGTGGAGCATCATCTCCAGCATTTCCAGCCTTATGTAGACGATGAGCATGGTAGCAAATGGAGAAAACGCTTTAGTTTTGTGTAGCTTGCTGCATTCATGCCTTCTTTTCCCAATGCTTTCTCTCGACTTTCTATCCGTAGTAAAAAGTTGGAGTTGAGCAGGACGCGTTGCCAGTCTTCTTTCGTAAGTCCATTGCGAGAGTTATTCCATTCCAAAAAGTATAGGATTATTTTCTTTCTGTTGTGTCTTGGGTGAACAAAGGAGAATTCACTTCTGGGGTGAATTGACACACAAGTCGTAAACATTCCTTCTGATTACCCTCATATGTATCGTAGTACCTGAAATCCTGATGGACACTCAACTCAAGACCTGTTCCAACTTTTAGTTTTATCGTGTGTGTATGTGACCAATGAGAAACTTAACTTTTGTGACCAAAAAAATGACCCAAAGTGGCCGACATAAGTTGAACACAGTGAAATGAGATTTTTTTTCTTTGTGGGAGACCAACTGAGTGTGATCGATTTTTCGACGTGGGAATATCATGACCACTGACCCATCAGGATGATGATGACTTCCAACAATTCTTATCAACATCAACCCGACCCAGGTCGGATCTTTCTGGATCCTTACGGAGAGATAAGTTCATTTCAACTGCTGTCGGACATCCCAGTTTCTTCGAGTATATCTCCAGTGACAAATGTGAATGGATCTCGACCTCCTGGAACCTCTTGGAACCTTTTCAACTACCCGAATGAAATTGTAGGGAATAATGTCAGTGATGACTCCTTCTTGCCAAAAGAATTCACCCAAGTGACTCCTGACTCCAGAAATTGTATTATTGCTTACTGTGTCCTTTTCATCATAGCTGCTACTGGGAATCTCACGGTTTTTGTGAGTGTTTGCTCTCAGTTGAGACGTCTCAAGTGGCGCATCACGATTCTCATTTTGCATTTGTCGTTGGCTGATTTAATGGTCACATTTTTCGTCATTCCGACTGAAGTATTTTGGCGTCTCACTGTCGGCTGGTACGGAGGCAACTTCTTGTGCAAATTGTGTCAATTCTTCAGGGCCTTTGGGCTATACCTTTCCTCCAACGTGGTCATCTGCATTAGTCTCGACCGTTTTTTCGCCATTGTCTTTCCACTCCGAATGGTCCGAGCTACGCAAAGAGTCAAAGTCATGCTTATCGTCGCTTGGCTCACTGCCACAGTCTACTCCACTCCGCAGGTAAGCAAACACCGAAACCTGAATTGATTGAACCGTATACTAATGCAATTTGCTTCCCCAAATTACTTTCCTGGTTTTTATAAAAAAACGTTTACTAAACTCTGTCCTTTGCATTTGCCCAGTGTATCGTCTTCAGTGTACAGAGTCATCCAAAGTACCCCTCTTTTGAAAATTGCGTTACAATGGACTTCGTTGAAAAAAATCCTATGGGAGCCGTGGTTTATAATGTTTTCTCGGTGGTTGCACTCTACTTTGTTCCACTGGTCGTTATCATTGCTACATATGGAACTATTCTGATCAAAATCGCTCAGAAATCAAGAGAACATCAATTGCAGCAACAAAACAGTAAGTACAATTTACACAATACAGCAGGCATTAGTGCATTAATTTTACACAAGCGTTTTAAATATAGTCCTTTTTTATAAAGGGGATAAAATCGAATCAGTGTCATCGTCCGTTCCTTCAGTCCCGGACAATCGAAATCGGTTTCTTAGCACACCAAGTTCAGAACAAGTGACACTCATGGCTCGTGCTAAACGAAGAACATTGCGTTTGACAATTGTGATTGTCATTGCGTTTGTCCTTTGCTGGACACCATACGTCGTTATGACTCTTTGGTACAGATTACTATGAAAATTATATTTTAATAGTTTTTTGACTCTGACAAATCGGTAGGTGGACTGACTGCTATGACTCGGGAAGGAATTAGGTGATGCATATCAGAAGGGTTGTAATCTTGCTGATGACATCATTTGTATGATGTGATGTAAAAATTAATATTATAGGTACATGTTCGATCGAGAAGGAGCAGAGAAAGTCGACAAACGAATCCAAGATGGACTTTTCATTATGGCAGTTGCGAATGCCTGTGTCAACCCACTTATTTACGGATCCTACACTCGACAAACAAAAGCTCCGTTGGTGACGTGTTTGCGGTGTGGTCAAACTGCTCGGTCCACGACGGCATTTCCGGTCACGTCGGTTATTTGACGGCAGCGAAGATGCGGCCCCCGACCCGCCGTCATCACTGGGCGACCGCACACAATGCGACCACTTCCACTCGACCCTGACCTCATTCCTTTGAGTGACCTCGTCGGCCCCGTCGTCCCACCCACAAGACCCAACCAAAGAAAACATTCTCCAGACCTTGTGCTCAAGTACTGAAAACTGAAACTCATCTTCTGAAAAATGTGACCTGTTACTGTGACCTGGGACGTGTAGGACTTCAATCAAACAGTGAGCTAAAAACTTGATTATACGAATGTCATTTTGAATTTCATTTATCATCAGAGATTTAAAAAGAAACAATCAACTTTTCGTATTATAAACTGAGGAGAAAATTGATTCCTAGAAAATGTGAAAAATTATAATAAAAAATTGCGTACTGTTTTTCTCGTTATGATAACGAGCTGAGCAGCATTTGCGGTCGATAGCGTTGTTATATTGCTTATCTTTCCTAAGGATGGTGTGTACAGACCTTACTTTGAATTTGCGAAACCTTGAAATATCAAAAATCGAAAATCAAAGAGGTAAAGTTACACAATGTATGAATGTATCCAATTATAACTATCATTTTCTTCTTTATGAGATATTCTTAGTGTAAATTCTGAATATTTAGTGTGTAAGGAAAAGTAGGATCTTTGTACAAACCAAGTCGAACAGAACATGCATAGCATTTTTTGATTATGCTCATTTGATCGTCTAGTACTTGAAAATAAAAGTATGGATACATGGACAACAGGACAACTCGTGTAAGTGAATTTATTGAACCAAGTGATGCGGAATTCTACTTGTCGCCCACGTGTAATTTCAGTAGACAAGCACACTAGTCAAGCCTGATTTTGTCTGACTTTTGTCAATGAGTTGGTCGAGTCTAGAAATAGAGACATGTTTTTGCAAAATAAAAGGGATAATTGGTTTGCGACAGGAAACCTTTGAGAAGACACATACACTTGCAGACTTTCGATCTCTCCATAATAGGGGTTTTTTCTTATGTCAGTCGAATTCTGTTGACTATAAAACTACTGCTACCCACCTCACAAGTTTCGTATTACGTCTGATACCGAGAAAGTTAGTGAAGTGAAATTAGTTACTTTTATTCATCCTTAGTTTTGTAAAGGATTGTCTCGGATTGTCGTATGAGGTGAAATTGAATCCTTACAGTTCATTCAGACGATTTTCTCCGGTTTACGAGTATCGTTGTTGAAAAATGAAAAAGAAGTCTGCAGAATATTAAAAGATGGTAGTTTGAATTCATCTGACAATGTTGAGAAAGATTCATGGATGTGGGCGGACAAAGAGTGCATTTTCATCAATTTACCGCATTTTTATGTAATGATTATGAGTCTGGGTCGGCCCAATCATTTTTACGTTTCGCTTCCTTCCTTCAAGAGTGGATTTCGTAAGAATTTCTTGATTGTTCTCATTCTTCTCATTTTGAACAACATTGAAATGACACTTGACAAATGTGCACTCCAGCACGGATTAGACTGCGAAGGCGGACACACAAGATAGGTGACGAAGCTTTCTTCACAATTGCACCAAATGGACTTTGACATTGGAAGAACTGCTTTTTTCTGCTCTTTTTCGTCTCAAAAGTGAGCACTTTCATTACATTTTCTTTGAGCTCCTGTAATTGAAACATTGAGAAGGAACCCACACAAAAACTCAATATAAAGAGCTTCGTTTCTATGTCTTGATCTCAGATTACACATATTTGAGAGTTAACATTGAAATTCAACTTTAGAAAATTGCAAATTCTACAATGATGTGTTATATAAAGTTATATTGTAGTTTACCCGTAATTGCATGTGCAATTCAAAGGCAAAAGGACAGGCATATTTTTTGTAATCAACAAAATGACTAAAAATAAATCATTGCATAAATGATAAAGTAGTTTACAAGGCGGATCCCAAAAGAAGATAAGACGACTGGTAACTCACAAATGCACACTGCGGTAAGGATAGAATCATCGTAATGTCGAAATCCCACGTGTAAGTAATACAAGAATCGTACTAATTGTACTGGACAGACTGGAACGAAGGACATTGACGACGACGGCGACCACACGACGACGGACGGTGACGGTGACATTGAAGTGTACCTTATCAACTTGACCGTGAACTTGTCCCATTTCGTGTATACATCTCCCTGAGCCAAGTTCCGATTACACACGAGGGACCAGTATGCACTCATCATTATGATTACCTAGCATTGAAATCCTACTTGCTTTTCTACTGATATGATGAACTGGGACGGGGAAAGCGACGGATTAATTTGCATATCTTGTGTTAAACAAGTACAATTTTGCGTGAAAATAGCATCCTAAAACTTATCATTTGGTATTTTAGCTTTATGCACGGATAGTCTCGAGCGTACTTGCCGCAGTGCAATTAATTAGTGACCTAAATTGTCAGTGAATGTGAATTGTTGTCGAGTTGTATAAAACACTATTGAATTGGTAGTAAAAATACTTGAATTGAATTCGGCATAGACCCAAGTAATTGAGAATATTCGAATTTGTTTGGTGAATTAATCCTTTGTCCGCGTAAAAGTCGTAAGTTGAAATTGTTGAATTCACTTGATTTAATTATTTTTCCTCAAATCTCACCGACAAAACTTGTCCTTAAAGACTCTAAAGACATCTTTCAGTATAATTTAAAAATTGATAAATATGTCCACAGATACAGAAAATAAGACAATGACGTCACCAACAGGCAGCGACCAACAGAAAATCCTGAGCCACTTGGAATTCCTCGGATCCCAGACGGTCGTTAATTTTCCGGGGATTTTGACCCAAGCTGTGAACAAATCTCTCATCACTCCAGCAGAGAAGGATATTATCGTATGCTTACTTTTTATATAACATGACCATACTTGGTATTTTTTGCACTCTTATAAATGTGATGTGATATGTGATTGTGATATCAGAATTTTTCCATCTTTCCTGACTCCATCCCAATTCCTTCCAGTTGCTTGCTTTTCTGTTATGTAAGATGATATTTGATTGAATGTTTGAACCTTCGAAGGTTAAAAAAGTGTACTTTGTTTTTGATGTTTGCAGACACGACGTTACACGAATTTAGACGATCGTCTCACCACATTTTTTCTTCTGGTAAGTGGGAAGGACAAGCCTGACTGCCTGGACCGCATCTTAAGCATCTTGGAATCCACGGGGAACAATAAGGCGGCGAGCATCTTAAAAAGTGGCCCTTCTGCCCTCCGGGTCTCACACGACCTCGACAATGAGATTGCGAATCGAATCATGGACAATTTGGATCGTCTTTGTCGACACACTCGTAACGTGAACATGGTCTTCACCTATGCTTCTGGACTTGGACTCATGAGTGGAACGGAGAGAGAAATCATCGTACGACATTTTCACCCTTGTCATTTAATTACTGAAATGATAAAACTTACAAGATTACGAGATAATATCATTTTCGTGACGTGACTCCAAGTCTTATTTTGTATTGGCTCCTCTGTTGATTACACAGATGGATCGTTGTCGTACGACGGACGAGCGATTGGCTGAATTCTACAAACTGGTGATGGGAAAAGGTGCATCAGCCTATGACAAGCTCATTCAAGTTCTCCGCATGACGCAAAACAATTGGGCGGTGGACATTCTTCGTAATGACGATGACGACGACGATGAAGATGATGCTAATCAGCACGACTCTTCTTGAATTCTTCTCAAAGGCTCCAAGCTCCAATGTCAAAATTAAAGTCAAAGTCATGTCAACAACTCAACATTTATATCAACACAGACACATTTCCTCTCTCAAACTTTAAATTGACAACATGTCAACAACTCCTATCATTGTGTCGATTTTATGACAATATTTTAACAATTGTTGGACAATTAATTGCGAATTCCTAGTCTCAGAGTAGTAATTTAAAATTGTACATGCGAGGCTGTGCCCCGTGAACAACAACAAACAACATATAAAATACGAAACGCAAATTCCGAATTGCGACTTGCTAATGTATTGTGCCTTGTATCCATTTGAACATTGTATGTTTGCAAATAACACTGCAAAAAAAACACTTTTTTGCAAATGCATTCTGCACACATGATTTTATGGTCAGATTAGAAGGATGTTAGGAGTTGGACGCACACTGCGCACTAAACGCAGAAAGGGAAATGAACGCAAGGTTTACAATAGGACACACAAGTAAAAAAAACCAAAATGATGACGTTGCACATTACAAAAGTATTGTTGTACATTACATGACAAGTGCATTGACCATTTGGATCTATTCGTGGACTACCAAGAATGAAAGGGAAGGTTCGTCAGCCCGTGTGTAGTCTTTGTTGCAAGTTGAATCTTCTGAGAGCATCTTCAAGCTGGAGTATATAAATGGTCCACTTGACTCTTTCTCACGTTCAGTTTGTCATTTTCCATTGCACTCCATTTTTAAATTAGCATTCTTCATAGCACTACTGGTGATTAAAGCGAAAATGAAGCTCGTTGGTTTCACTGGAATGTGCGTACTTTTGGCTATGGTTTTGACATCGGCTGCTGCAACCGTAAGTCTTTATCAATTTTAGATTTATATGGTATTAATATTAAAACGTATTAGAGTTAAGAGTTACACTGTGGTTCTTCCTTGACAGTTGTGTAATTGTCTAATGACGTGAGGATGAGTCCATGAGTCTTAACCTTAACTCTTAACTCTGTTTAATCACTAATAAATTGAAATTGATTGCATTACAGTTCAATTTCTTCGGTTTGAACCCTGGGCACAATTACGGTCATGGGCGTGGACACCATGGCGGCGGTCACTATGGTGGACACTATAACCTTGGTCATGGTCATGGTGGCCATCATGACTATGACTACGGTCATTATGGTGGACACCATGGAGGTGGACATCATGGCGGTGGTCACCACTACTAATTAAATTATGAATTAATTTTATGAACCTTCTTTTTTATTATTCTTATAGCTATTTTGTTGCTAGATTCGTATTAAAAATCAAATCAGGTTTTAAAAAAAATGAAATTCTCATTATTTGGTGCATTTTACGACTATTTTGTAAGCTAATAATGCTTCTCGTTAATAATAATCTTCTCGTTAATTATTGCTTTCATTACATTGCATGGGCATTTATTAGAGTTTTCGATTAGAATGCATAAATCTGAAAGAAATAATTGCAGAAAATGGTGAAAAGAATGGGCGAACTGGGAAAACTAAAATGAGGGGGAAATGCTTGGATTTATTAGCACCCAATGCCGAGAGAGGTTCATTAATTTTTATATCCCTTTTCCGGAGAATTCCAAGGCATAGTTTCACATTCGTTTCAGTTCCATCGTACACACAAAATAGACTATAGGATGTTTTTCATGCTTACGAGCTGTAAAATCCTCATTTGGGTAATAAAAACTCTTTTTTTCAGATGATAGACTGCGATGTGGGATGAATGTGACTTTCGATATTTTTTCCTATGGACAATCTTGCCTTTAGGCTTGAGGATTCGGGTATTTTATTTTTATCTCACAAGTAGTAAACAGTAAACAGGAGCAAAGACGACGACCAAAAATGAGAGTGCATTTAATCACCAACTTGCTTTCTTCGCCGGAGAGTGGAAGGGCATAGCTTATTAAAAATGGCAATATCAAAGCGTATAGTAATGCAATAATCGATATGAAAATATACTTTAATATGGTATACCGTATACGTCATACTGTATTTTTCTTTCGTCAGTCACGGAAAACTCGGAAGAAGAAGAACTCTACGAGTACAACGCACATATTACGACATACCCCAAATGAAAGCATGTTGAGAAGTGGGCACTCCAAAAAGAAAATCCGGAAGGTTTCTCGTAGTATTTTTCGGATTTGTAGAGCTCGCCAGCTCGCGGCATCAAAATAAAATTGTGAGTTTTTGATGTTGAGTGAGAAAAATCATCTTCTTCCTGTCCCACATCTCTCACCGTTGAAAATGCCAAATCCCTCGAAAATCTCTTTTCATCTTTCCCGTCATGTTAGGAAGTGTGGTAATTCGCAAGATAATCTCCACCTGACATTTTTTGCTCTTATGACACACTCTTGTGAATCTTGGTCCATTTCCGCTTATCTCTCTTCCCAGCACAAAATTGGTCTACATCAACACGCTATATTCGATCGATTGAAAAGGCCTTTCAAATAAAAGGCGTAGATGAGTTTTTCCATTTTCCTCCTGTGAGTTTGTGTTGACCTTGCTATAGAAAAGCCTCGCCCGCAAAATATTTAGACAAATTGTCCATCGAGGATTAACTGGCCTAAAAGCTCCGAACATTACTCATCCATTGACGAGATAGTAAGTACTCTAACCTCCAGCCTCCATCCTCTCCCGGGCAGGATCATATAATTCATATAGTACCGAAATACCGGGTAGTTGTAAAGCACTATAGACACAAGGTCATTAAAATCTACAATAACCGTCTATATGGCTTGAAAATGCATTTATTTTCGTATTACCTAATATCAGAAAACTTTCGTTTCACACGCAGGAATACTTGCACGCACTGTAAACTCAAACGATAATAAATTAGGTAACTAATTAATTTACCACTATCGATTTACAGTATCATATATACATAGTGTTATTATATTATACGTCACTTTAGAGGTTATCCTTATAGCACACCTTAAGCTGACATTAATTAGATTTTAATCAGCTTGCTCGACCATTCGAATACGTACTTGTATTATAAGGACGGTCTGGATGATGGTAAACCAGCAAACAAAAGGAATCACATTCATAATGTGCTTTATGTCAATTCAACTGAATTCCATTGTATTTATGATCCGATGGGAACTGCGAACCTCTCTAATCACATCTGATTTCGGGGAGATACGCAGTTTCGTAGGCTCAAAGTGTCATTAAGTCCTTCAGGCACTTTTTCTCATTTCCTGTCGTCGTCGTTCAGGTTCCTTATGAATTCCCATGATATCGTGTTTTCTAGAATCATGGGCTGTTTAAACATAAGATATTTGTTTTCGGATATCATTGGCTTTCAGACTTCAGAGTCTTTTGTGTCTTGCCAATTATATTTGCTTTAGTTTAGGATCTAGGCACCGTGTCATCATTCTTATTCAAATCAAATTGAGCATGTTGTCCAATTAGATGTGATCTGTGATGAAAGCTGACGTAATGACGCTGAACGGCTCAACAAGATTTTACTTAGCGTACCTATACATTACGTAACAGTACAGTTTCAAATGACAACAGAGACGATGAACTTGGCTTTTGGTAATGTAATGACGAGTTCCTGGAATGTGCGATGTGACACATGTCTCTCTAAAAATGTCGTTATTGTAAGGAAGCAGATGGAAGGACACAAAATGGACTTTCTCTCTAGTTCCAAAATGTCTTTCGTATGAAGAAAAAGAAACCGCTTCATATAAATGCTAATGCGAAACAGAACTTAAAGGAAATATGAAGAAGTTTATTAAAGGACAAAGTAGAAGCAGATTCTTGAAAGAACGTCACTGTTACTGTTACACTTTAATTTCTTATTAACAATGACAAGACAAGGACATGCGTTGTATAAACCGAAAGTTTTCATAAAATTGGTTAATGTTTTCGTTATTATGTTATCGTTTCACCACACAAGGGAAAGTTACCATAACCCGTGAGGGATGCTGAAGATTGCACAACAGACTTCGGGGAGCACACGGATATACGTTTTTAATTAATTAGATCGTCGCAGAAGATGATGCTGATGCTGAGAACCAACCGCGCCAGAATCACCGATGCGTTTTGAGATCTCCCTTCAAGCCTTCTTGAGGTTCTGGAGGTCTTGAGACTCAACCTGGAATAATAATTAAGTATTCATTAAGTCTCATCCGAGACAACAAAGATGAATTTATAAGCCTGTAAGTTTCATCTTGAATCAATCATCTGGATGTTGTGTGTTTGAGGTCACCGAATAACGGATTCTTGAAGCGAATTATCCCCGTTACACATGCTTAATATATTGTCACTAAATTAGATTCTCAACTTTTATTAATTGGGACGACCTTTAAAGGAAACTTATCGAGTTACGAAAGCGGTTCGAAAACCACTAAATTGAGTGAAAACAATTTTTTGGGCGTTCTGAACAGTCTGAAATAGACATTTATAGTGCATAGTTTGGACGAGATGAGATTATATGTGAACGGAATAAACCCATAAACACATGAATGTTCGTGCCTCCAGGAAGTGTGACTGCGAATTGCATTATAATTTGACTTCCCACCTGTCAATGTGTCCACAACATCCATTTCCAAGTTTTCAACTCTTGGAATTAGTAGGACTGTTTGTGTCACTTGTGTTAATTTCATGGACTCTCGAGGCTCAAGGGAAAGGTAGGTTTTGGCAAGTACACACAATTTAATTTAAAGTATAACTCCTTTCTGACGAAGATCAAGTATGCTACTAAATTACGAGTTGACATTTCACCGTGTCGTGTAAAATTATTCCAATTAAGTCGGTGATGCATAAGTTTCAGACAAAAATCTTAGAAAATCCCAACAGTCGAAAATGATATGAGTTTCTCCTCTCGTAACCTCAACGTAAGGACATCAATATGTATCGTCTGTGTGACAAGAGAAAGGGTTGAAAGACGATTTGGGAATTGGGAATCAAGTTTCTCTTCATAAGAAAAGCTTATTTAGAAGTAACTCGACCTCGACAATGCGCCAAAGCTAGGAAAATACAAAAAATGAGGCAACAAGCTTTCTTTCACTGCTGCAGATTTCAGGTTCTATTCCAACATCCGAAATCAGCTTTTCTTCAGTAGCAGAACAGAGAAAGTTGTCACAAAGTCAATTGACAAATATACTATATCCAATACGAAAGGACTCGTTTGTTTGCTTTCAAGAATGCACAACAATACAACGGAAACTTTGTCTCCTAACGAGTGAACCTACAGGGCGAGTTTTTGACAAAAACCGATTGTTATTCACCTGGAATGTTTTTGCGTGAAGAATGGATTATTTGCCAGTTTGTTATCACATCACTCAAGAATTTGATTCAATTCTGGAGAAGAACATTGACGTAAGGAAGAAAACTTCTCGACCTCCTCTATTCAATGAAAGTAGCAAGTTGTTAGCGTTACGTATAGTAAGGATGTGCGAGAATGTGAAAGTATAGCGTTTTTGGGTACAGGATCCAGAATGTAAAGAACAGAGAAGAGACTTTCCCTTTAGTTCCTCTCTCTTCAGACTCCAGTGATGATTCCTCCAGTCTCACTTTGCCTTTCTCAGGGTAAACATCCTTGTGCTCCTTCTTCACCGTGCTTGACGGAATAGGCATTCAGAATAGCCCGTGTGGCTAGTCAGTTCTCAATTGTCACTTTTGTAAAGTGTCGCTGCTAAAACTTGACATGAACGCGAAGCTTTCAAAGAGCTCCTTTCAATTATTCACAGGCACTTAAAAATTTGACTGCAACCAGGCGAAAAAGAATTTTTAAACGAGTGTGCTATACAGCCGACTATTGTACAGCAAAGCGACTTAATTACCTGCTTTTATACGGACAGTGAACACGCAAAGATGGACGCTGACGTGATCTTGTGGCCTCTGTTTCCCACCCAATCGTCATCTCCACAGACCAATTTGACGTACCAAATTCCTAATGACGAGGCGTCTGTGGATCCACCTGACAATTTTAATGACTCGTTCACTTTCATTCCATCATCATCGTCAGATAATGAGAGCCTTTTTGATCTTGTGAACTCAACAACGAAAACCACTCCTGAACTTCAACTCCCTTTAGAATTCACGACAATGAGTGAAAACTCTCGTTTAGTGGTCATTGTGTACACAATCCTATTCATCATTTCAAGTACTGGTAATTTATCCGTGTTCTTCGTTGTGCACCGGGAGTATCGAAGGATGAAAAGTCGGATATCTCTACTCATTTTACATTTGGCTGTGGCTGACCTCATTGTAACCTTTTGTCTCATTCCTATTGAAATCTTCTGGCGGATTTGGATTCAATGGTACGGCGGCAACTTTCTTTGCAAGGCGTGCCAATTCTTGAGAGCCTTTGGACTTTATTTGTCTTCAATGGTTCTCATTTGTATAAGTCTCGACCGTTTTTTTGCCATTCTGTACCCTTTCAAAGTCATGGAAGGGATGCGAAGGGTCCGAATCATGCTTTGGGGTGCTTGGCTCACCTCTGCTTTATTTTCAGCACCACAGGTAATTCATCACTTAACTGTTGAGTTGTGCGTTGTGCATTGCCTACCAATTATACTACTATATACTAATTAACAATAATCAAATAATCTATTAAACGACCACCCATGCCAAGCACAATAATACGGTCGGCGGTCGGGCTTATTAAACTAAACTTTCTACGACTACTACATAATTATTAAAATATGTTCAAAATTTCAAAAATCGTCCAATTGATTCTAACAGAAAGTTACAAAACGATTTAATGTTAACTTTGTGGTGACTCTGATCTGCTAAATCCATTTATCTTTGATATCATATATCAGTTGTTTCCTGGTAATCCGCTTCCAAAAAAAAGAATTCTTTATGTTTAAGGCTGTATAATAAAGCGGGCATTGTCCACGGTCTGAAACCCCGAAATCCATTTGACAGCACCTAAGGAAGTGTGTACGTGGGCGAATTTGTAAAGACACAAAAGACACAAGAAGCATGAACAAAAGAATTTGCTTATTCGAATATAACTTTTCATCTGGAATGGCAAACATTAGATGCAAAAGTGCACTGGGAAGAAGGGAGTCAAGCGCTTTTGTTTTCCAAATCCTGAACCCATTTTTTTGGGACACTGACACAGGAAGAGAGTCTTGGGAATCGGAAATAAACCTAAGAATGAAATAATGCCTATTTTTCAAAAACAATGAAGGAAACAGAAACTATACTTGTACTATACTGCCTTTGACACTCGTGGAGACGTGAAAAAAAATCCTGAATGATTTAGGACGACGGGAGTCGAATAGTATGAGACTCAGTTTGCAGGTTTTTACCTGGGGAGTTGACGGAAATATGAAATCAATTTCTACTCCGTCACTTTCCTTAGTTTTCATGCTGAATCCATCGTGAACAACTGACGCAACTTTCTACTTTATCAATAAATGGCCACATTGGCCGACTCAACGAGAACAAGACGGAGGAGGATGTAACTTTATTCCTTGTGTCTCTTTCCCTCTTTATAGTACACTTATTCGTTCTCTTATTTTAGAATGCAGCCATAAAGTGAAAGATGCAAATCATGCAAGGGTTGCGGAGATTATACTTTCCACAGAATCAAAGCATAGCTCAACATTCAAATCGATTGTTTCCACTTTCAATTTCACTTTGTACTTGCAAAATATTTTATGCTCTACTCACAGTCACAGCTCCAAGAGGAAGTTAGTTAAAAAAAGGGAAATGTGGTTCCTTTCTCAGCTTGCTATTGAGTCAATCGCAGAAAAAAAAGTCCTGAATTGCGCAACATTTCCTTCGTCAGGGTTTAAACTAGCGGAATGATTCAACAAAAAGTAACCGTATAAGTTTATGCTTGAAAAAACGTGGAATCAGGATATTATACTTTATACTACATTTTTTTCCCAAAATTGCATTATTGCTCAATCGAACTGGGGCATTGCACTTCGATTTTTGTTCGGTAACCTGGAAATTGGCAAAATACAATTTCGGTAAAGTTGATTTGTTTGCTTCCTCATTTTTTCCGTCAATACTAACTGAGAATTTGAAAAATGCAAAAGTCACTGACTGATCAAAAGTGAAAAGTGTTTGAAGGGCAGAGAGGATGAAGAGTGAGAACAACTGCAAAGGACTACTGACAGACAGTAAAGTTCTGTTGTGTATAACCTTTATTGGGAGATTGGGACTTGGAATTGAGGAAATAAGTCGTATATGGTATATCCCATTTGCTGGAATATTGTCGCCGGAAGGCGCGACTCTCCATGTACTTTGACCACCGAACCGTGAAACTGTTCTTTCGTCCACTGTTGAACTGAGAATAGGAAAATAGAAGTTTTAGGGGATGGTGGTCGATAGTTCTTCACTCCAGGTCACAATTCCATAAAACCTCATATTTTTTCTCTAACCAGTTTTCCAGTTATTTGTCAGAACAAAGTTGGGCGTCCTACTGTCGTACATCTAATTCTCATTTCCCCTGTGTCATCTCGTCCATTTTTGTTGTCGGTAGCAAGTACGAATAGGCACCCAGACATTTTGAAGTACTAAAGTGTAAGTGCTTACACGAGACCTTTCTTCCGCCAAAAAAGTTGTAGCATCCCATCATGTTCCTGTGTTCAACGTTATTTTCCTTATATCCTAAGTGGTTTGGGGGATTCCTTTTCTTTGAACCAACCGAACCTTCGAAACCTGGAAAAGGAATCGGGGAAATGAAGAAAGCTAGGCCTCCCGAGGAAATGTGTCTATGTGTGTGTATTGACGTCTTTTTGGCGACTTCCACTTCATGCTCTCATGACTTTATGGAGCCTACGAGCCAAATTAATTTTCCATGAACTTAGCTAACAACCTTAACTAGTTCCAAGAGCATTTTCGATAAGCTACGGGGCTACGGTTTACAGTACCTAGGTTAGGTACCTACATCATCCGCCCTTTGGAACGGAAAACAATTATCCCCCAAGCAAGAAAAAAGGTCACGGTAGAAAAGGTATGAAAAAAAAATCCAATTAGTCTAAAAAACAAAGTTTTTTCATCACTGTAAAGTGTTTCATAATAAAATACCAGCATCAAAGTAGAAGTAAAAGGGTTCAACGAATCAACGGGTCAACCTCAATTTTGTTTATAAGGTCGACGTTTCTATTATAGTAGAAACAAATAATTAAACAAAAAACTTTCGTAATTGTCAGGGTAGGGAATAAAAAGTGTTTATAGTTTAAAGTTAATGAATATACAATGAAGACGGTACAGAAGAGATTGAATGGAACATGGTAGAGCTTGCGGTGTTGTGTAATCCTGTAACTGTGTGTGTTTCTGTTTGTCCCGTATTCAGTGGATTCGGATCCGAATTTTTACTCTTTTGTATTGTATTCGGTGCAAGTTGATAGAATCCTAGTGAAACCGCAGAGTTAGAAGAGTACAGTGTTTTTTTCGGCATTAGTTAGCAGCTCCTCAGTCCGCACACGTTTTACCGCTAATTGCATCGGACAAAAGGATTCCGTATGGAACAAATTCATAGAATTGATGATATAAAAAAAATAGAAGAATGCAGAATTTTGGTGAAAAGATACATTATGTACATATAAAATCGTCTACATAACGTCCACGTCATGGTTTGGCTCTTGGCTGATCGCTGATGAATATTACATGTTTTATCTTCTATAGTTATAAGTTATAGCACAGTTCTGTTTGAACTATTAGACAGACAGAGAGACCAAAGACAAAGGGAAAACATCAAAACATTGTATAGAACGCTAGTGTTTTCCAGTGTATTCCAGTTTTCAAGTATTTTTTGAGTGCATATTCCATGACATTTTTGGAAGTAAAAGGATAACTTTGAAAAGCAATGCAAGTATAAAGGGAAAGGGAAAGCAACTAAAGCTTTTCTACATGCTGTGATTCTCATTGACTTTCAGTCCACAGCTTTTCGAAGAGATTGAGAAAGAGTTTGGGTCATCCCTCCCGGGCGATAAATCAGGAACTGAAGCACTCGAGAAGAGTTTTTTTTCGTTTTCCCCTCGATATTTTTCGACTTACTAAAAACTGTATAGTCACGAAAAATATGCAGACAGAAAAAAAGCTGACACTTGTTAAATGACTTTAGCATGGGTTTTGTCGTCCCGGTCCCACATTTTGAGATTTTTTCTGTGTCGTGTCGTGGTTTCTTTCTTTTTTGTTTCAAAAATTTGGAGGTCTTTTTTGTAACCACTGCCATTATGTTTTACAGACATTTTTATTCAACGTGGAAGTTCACCCGATGTTCCCATCTTTTCGGCAATGCGTCACTTATGCTTTCCTTTCGGACCCAAGTCATGAACGTCTGTACTCCATTTTCTCAGTTTCTGCCATGTATTTCGCTCCGCTCGTCATCATCATATTCACTTACTCGATGATTTTGTTTAAAATCATTCGTAAGTCTCGGGAACAGGATTCATCCCACGTCTCCGAAACGGGTAAGGGGAAATTTCACTATCTCTTAAAATAATATGTGTGTTCTATCCGATCCGAATACAGGAATTGGCGATGAGTTTTCGGTTTTAGCAAAGCGAGCATAAAGCAGAATTCAATGAGAACATGATGCTGCAATTTGTGGTAATTGAGCTGAATTTGCCATTACACAAAGCGTAGAAAATCTTGTGCACGGAGGATCCTTCATATAGAAAATCATCTTGGTTTCCATTTCCTTTTGAACATTTCATTTCATTGGAGTTTGAACCAAAAAGCGACTCTTTGAGTCTGGGACCGACTGGGCACAGTTCCAATGAACACTTTCATAGCCTTTAGGAGATACGGAAGAAGCAGACACGTGACAATAGAAAAAACGGATAGAAACGGGTAGGATGAAAGGGAAATATGGTGAAAGGACGAAAGGAATTCTGAACCGTATGAGAGCGTCAGAAACGGAGCAGCGGAGTGGTTTTGCTTCCTTTTGAATGAATGAAGATTGAAGACTAGCATTGAATTGGAGCCTTGAGTTGAATTTTCATTTGTCATCAAAATGAATTAATATGGGACATACATATAACATTGAGTTCATTGTGTTCAAATGTTGAAAGACATGAAAGGAAAATGTCTTTGAGATTCAAAAGCTTTGGTATTTTTGAAAAATATGTCACGTTCTCATTAAAATCATCCTACTCAAACTTAATGTCCTTCAGAATGCCGTTATATGCGTGTTTCATCGTATTTATTGTGTAGGTGGAAACGGGGTTCTCATTCGCCGTGCATCCCGTCGAGTGACAACTTTGTTCAAATCCACTCCAAGACCACGAATTGGTTTCAACATAGGACCTGGACGTAGCAGCGGTGACACTAATTCTCCAGAAATCGTGACCACTGGGAGCCACACGTCTACGACACTCAACAACTCCACAACAACAGAACACAAAGCCATTCTTCGAAGAAGTGACAACGCAGCTTCCAACATATCCAGAGCAAAATCACGGACACTGCGACTCACTGCCGTCATCGTCATTGTGTTTGTTTTTTGCTGGACACCGTATGTTGTCATCACACTTTGGTAATAATGATGACACAGCATGGCTCATGTCGTACCTTAGTAATTTTACCCCACTTCCCGATCCTCCATCCTCCACTTCAAAAAAATAAAGGAAACAGGTTACGTAATTTGAAACGCAGGATATCATTTCATCCTTGACTTCCCAGACACAAATTGCATTCATTTGTACTACATAACAAATCTGTGTCCCGCTGTCTCCAATTGTGATGACAATTACACACAGCCTCTTTGACAAATTAAATAAGGTTTGAACAAGGCAGGATTGCGGGGAAGAAATATCCGCACAGAGACTAGAAATAATTTACCCGGGACTTTCTCTAGGCCTACTCCACAGGATTCAACATTGATCCTGTCGTTTCACTCGTGTGTGATGAATAACTTCATGTGACTGTGGGGATCCTACTGCTCTTTTTATGATGGTACGAGGGAAAAAGACACGATCATACATTACACATAATGATTCTTCGCTGCTCTCCCGCTTTTCGCCAAAAATCCGACTAGTGACAAATGCCTTTGACTTGCTAACTTTTTTTTCCTTGTGTCTTTACTCCTCCTTCGTCTAATGGCCTTGAGCCAGAAAACAAATCTGTCCCGTGTCAATGTCAACAGGATTTTTGCATAACGTCACAACCTTTACCGCATATCCCATGTATCCTCACTTTGAGTCTATTTTTTGAAATTATACCCTTTTCTATGTAAAATAAACCAGATACTTGAAATACTCGGAACATGATCGTCTGCTGACCTTTCTTTCTCATTTTTTTTCGTATGTATAGGTATATGTTCGACCGAGAAGGTGCTCAGAAGGTGGACAAACGAATTCAGGACGGTCTTTTTATCATGGCCGTGGCCAACTCGTGTGTCAACCCGTTAGTCTATGGCAGCTATTCACGAAACTGGGCTCGGATCTGTTGCCCGCCCAAAAATCCACCACCGACATTTCTCTCCGAAGCCGCCACCGCTGGTCCACAAGGCAATATTCTCACCATCTCTCATTCTGTGTATAGGAAAAGGATTCCGAGGTCACCAAATCATGAATTCAGCTAGAAAAATATAAAATACAGCTCAAATCCAAAAGAAATCTCCACCCACCCAACATCCCACTCATATTTTTTATACTGTGTTATGAATGCAAACATCACGTAATTGACGTAATAACCATAAGTAAACTAAAATTATTCTAGTAGACAGAAACAATTACAGGTTAGATTGAAATGTAGCCTGAAAGTCTACAATAATAATCATAGTATAGTATTTTTGTAGCTGAAGAAAAGGAAACAGATGTTTTTTCATTGAGATATGAATAAAACATTCAAAAGCGATGGAGACTGGAAAAGTACCTTTAGGAAAGATCAGTGGGTTTTATAATCTTTTATCTTCCCGTTTATGTTCTCATTCGAGATCCAATTGCGTTGTGTAAATGGGCCCCGAAGGAAGGATAGGAAATTAGGATTCACAGGATGGGAAGCGAGAACTCTCTCGACTCGAAAAGTCGTTTATTTAACTTTTGTGGTGATTAACTTAACATGCATAAAAATAAGCCCTAGAACTTGTATTCAAAGAATCTCTAGTTATTCTTTTACCGTGTGTACATAATAGATGATAATAGATAATACGAACGTGCAATGGTGCAATGTGTAGCTAATTCATTTTCGTGGCCGTGAAAACTAACTTTGTGACCTATGACCTTGTACTTATAAACCTTTAAGAGCATACAATTACAATCACAATCACGAATTACCAGCGTGGAATACTTAGTCTGATGAACAATCATCATCAATCTGTTTTGTTGTGGCCAAAGACGTACATGAATATGAATTTCATCTTATGTATCTAGTAGAAAAATAAAGATTTTTATGCCTATTAAACTACGTGCACGGAAGTTTTTTTGAACTATGGACCACTTTTTTAGTACTTTTTATAAAATTTTGTAAAATTCGCGTGCGATTTAGAGCGATAGAAACCGTGAAGAAAATCAGAAAACCCTCATGGAATTCTCAAGGGATGAACTCCGTGGTTTGAAAATTCCGGAGAATCCATTATCCGCAGTCATTTCGCTTCTTCCCTTGGAATTTTCGCAGTTCAGTCGGTTGAGACTTGAGATGAGACCATAGCTAAAAAAAATATCCGGGAAAAGCCATGTTACAGGTGATAATGACTCTAGTAAAGATGTCAACGGGACTGTCGCTGTGAACGAGCCGTTTGGCATTCGCCCGTTTCTCTCTCCTGAAAAATCTTTATGGGTCTATGCAAAACGAGAATGGAGTGAGAAACTCCGTCAGCCAGCGAGCGGCTCGACTAAAAGTTTTTTGAAAGAAATAGCAAGAGGAACGAAGAGAGCGAAGAACATTTGCACGACTTTAAATCAGAATTAAAAGGGGAACAACATCATTTAAGCTTACAAAATCTACTTTTGCACTTACTGGCTATACGATGTACTCCGGAAAACTGTAATACTTCAATACTTATACAACTGAGGCTTTTTCAGGATTTTCCCTCGGTCCTAAAACGGCCTTACATTCACACTTTCACTAATGTATAATGCCATTACGTAAAGCTTTCTCCCAGTGTTTTTTTTCTACGTTTTAGACTCCAAGTTCCAGTTCCATGGTTTTTCTTGTTTTATAAGTTTTACGTTTGGTAGCATGTAATGTGTTAACCGCATTGTATTATAGATCACTGTTAAAGTGATTTCCTGATCACTACTGACATGGAAATAATACAATAACAACGAAAAAGCGTGTTTTATTTACTTTGAAGTGCTATACTAATGTTAACCAGAAGAAAAAAGCTGTTTACATTATACGTTGTACTTGTACCTGATGTGTTCTTGTCAACCTTCGTTCTGTAACCTGCATGTACTCATAAAGAACAAATGGGGAGTTCCTCTCTTATAAAGGGTTTGTTCTGTTCCCAAGTACTTCACAGGACCTACAAGACCTGATACGGCATCTACTACCAAAGTTTACTTAATACTTCCGGACTAAAACGTACCAATGTCCTAAGTCCTTTTCTCTTGCTTGCGTTTCCTTTTTCGATTCACAATTCCGAGCAGGTCTTCATGGCACACTTTTCAACTTGCCCTTTAAAAGGTCCATGGAGAAAGTAAAGTGCTCGTCCTTTCCTATACAACCTCGCTTACATATAAGTACGAAAATGTCTGAATCGTCTTAAATCTCTTAAAACTAGCGGAGAATGAAACCAAGAGGTATATTTGTGGTGCATACGCGCATATAACACCGTACTGGCTGTACGACTGTCAAGTGCACGAATACTGACACTGACAGACAAGACGTTATTGAGGTTGAGACATAAGAACTTAGAACCTTTATGTTGTTGTTGTTAATCAGTCAAAAAAAAGGAAAATTGTCCGGGTAAAGATGCTAATAAGAACGAGAAAATCAGTGTATTGTATAAAAAAGAAAGTTAGGAGTTAGGACTAAAGAGCACATTTTTCGATTAAAACCAAATGTCGTAGGTAGTATTTGTCCTTGGTCCGGGATCCGGATTTTATGGAAAATGTCTGTTGCTTATTGACTGCTTCGGTGCAGAGGTACTAAATTGACTTTAATCCAATATGCTTTGTCCAAGGAATACTCCTGGACGCTGGAGGGAAGGGGGACTACTTTGTCCAAGGTAAGGGTGACTAGTGACTACTTTGTCCAAAGAAGACAAGACTATTGTAAAGTGAAGCAACGGCTTGTAGCTTGTGGGTACCACTTTGTTCACGGAAGACTACAGGACGCTCGCAAGCAGGGTATTACTTTGTTCACGGAAGACTACAGGACGCTCGCACGCTGGAGGGTATTACTTTGTTCACGGAAGACTACTTAGGCGCTCGCAAGCTGGAGGGTACTACTTTGTCAAAAGAAGACTACTGGACGCTCGCAAGCTGAAGGGTATTACTTTGTTCACGGAAGACTACTGGACGCTCGCAAGCTGGAGGTTACTACTTTGTCAAAAGAAGACTACTGGACGCTCGCAAGCTGAAAAGTATTACTTTGTTCACGGAAGACTACTGGACGCTCGTAAGCTGGAGGGTATTACTTTGTTCACGGAAGACTACTGGACGCTGGCACGCTGTAGGGTATTACTTTTTTCATAGAGGACTGCTGGACGCCGGAGGGTATTACTTTGTTCACGGAAGACTACTGGACGCTCGTAAGCTGGAGGGTACTACTTTGTTCACGGAAGACTACTGGACGCTGGCACGCTGTAGGGTATTTCTTTTTTTCATAGAGGACTGCTGGACGCCGGAGGGTATTACTTTGTTCACGGAAGACTACTGGGCGCTCGTAAGCTGGAGGATACTACTTTGTTCACGGAAGATTACTGGACGCTAGTAAGCTGGAGGGTATTACCTTGTTCACGAAAGACTATACTGGAGGCTCACGTTGTGGGGTATAGTGTATAGTGTTCAAGGAAGATTACTGAAAGCTGGCGGGGGGTATACTACTTTGTCCAAAGAAGACTAATGGAAACTGCAGGCTGGGGCGTACGTCGTACTATACTCAGAAAGGAAGAATACTGGACGTTGAAGGGTACTCATTTGTCAGAGTAAAAAAAACTGAGAGTGAAGGGTACTACTTTGTCCAAGAAAGACTACTGGAGACTGGAGGCTAAAATGCTGAATGCTAAAAATTTTATCGACTGCAATAAATAACGTCAACAGAGGTGTTCGAGTCATGATGAGTAAGATTTGTAAGATGGTGTAAGTAAGCACAGTAAGCTCGTCGTCGTCTTCAAAGCAAGGGAATTGAAAAGAAGTCGAGCCTCAGTACTCAGTAGCCAAAATCAATCTGTGGTTTATTGACTTTATCAGTGCAGAGCTACTAAATCGACTTTAATCCAACCGTAAAAAAATCTATCAGAAACATGCAAAAAAAAATATAGTAAAATAACACCGTTCGTTAACTCAGTTCTGAGTCAAAAAAAAGTAGTAATGAAAGTAATGATGTAAACTTTTTCTTTAAAAATGTATTTTTTAGTATGAAACTGTCTGGTTACTGGTTGGTAAGGTAGAAACATAGAATGAAAATGGAAGCAAAACTTCCGGTATTTTTTCTTATCCTTCGGATGCGGATGAGATGAAAGTCGGCATATGTTTTGTACTGCTGCACAAAAGTTTGTTCATTGGCCTTTTTTGTATTCATGATGGGGAAATAAAGCGAGCAACTTTGCGCACTACTGCACAGAAGTGCAATGAACATTTGAAATAAAGTATCTTATCTTGGAGTTAGAGAGCAGAGATGGTTCAACTAATCTTTTTTGTCTGAAGAACCTGGACAAGTGGACTGGAAATGTGAAAAAAGTACAGTTGACTGGTTGCACTTTGGTGTACACGATTTCTTGGCCAATTTTAATCAAAATCTGCCAAAAGAACCAAATGGCAAGTGGAGAACTTATTAGATGATAACAGTACGGAAAAAAGCACTAAGATTTCGTATTCTTTCGAGGACTTTCCATTTTGTCTCATTAATTCGATCCAATACAATTGAATGGTGTAATACTTTTTTTCAGCAGCTTTTTGAGTTTCTCCTCGTATGCAAAGAAAGGAGACAAATCGGCACAAGATTAAAGGACAAAAAGAAGCTTCACACGCTATGAATAGCTATCTTAAGAAAAAATGCCTTTAGGGCAGAGTAAAGAATCGCA
>JABASF010000884.1:0-29730 GCA_019776145.1 Harlomillsia oculata
CATTTAGTTTTATAAATAATTAAACCATGTGCATATGGGATAGTATTATAAAATGCACATTAAAATAAATTTAGAAGAGTTGCTGCCCTCAACTTACACACGCTTTGCGATTTCATACAGTTTACTATTTTTAAGTTTCGTTCAAACACTAATCCAATAAAGGACGATTTACTAACGGCCATGATGAAATGAAGGTGGTGGATTTTATTAGTTCATAATTCATAAATGTAATGTAAATGTGGTTGTTAATTTTCGAAGGCTAATCATTATTTAACATTCACATTATAGTAGGCGTAGGCGTAGTGTGATGCTATAAACATGCTGCACAGTTTCAAGCTTCATTTTTGGCTTGAGGTTTCTCATTCAATCATTGCATTCTTACTTTCTTACTTTAGTGCAAACACAGACTTTTCCGAGGTCAAACTGCTCTCTGTCTGTTGATAAAGAAAAATAATATTCTACAGAAAGAATGATAAGGAATGATAAGAACAAGGAATGAGAAGCGTTGTTTGCCGCTTCAATTCAATGCGGTCACGAAACGTACAGCTTTCGTTGTTCATTCAATTGACGTTCCTGTCGTTGTGGGATTATCTGGAACGTGGTAACGTCGTGTCCTCAACGAAAATCTGGATTGTATAACGTTGCGCGTTGGTCTGTCTTGGTCTGTGTGTGTCTGTGCGGTCAACAAATGCAGAGGTTAAAAAGATGCGTTTTACGTATTATGAGATCTACACGGAGCCAAAAGCATCCAAAAACTTTTCAGATGAAAGCAATAAGCAACAACAATGTAATATTTTGGTAATGTCGAAATGATATGCTGTCGCACGCTTCCACGGATAGCACCGTATCTATTGTCAAAACTGTTTACATCTGGGAGAGTCACAGCCTCTCAAAACGGCCCTATGCCTATCCCATTGTGTGTAGTACTTTGTTCAAGAAATCCACCTACGACAAATCCTCACACAAGCCCATATTGCAGATGAGTAGAGGAGTAAAGAGAATCGTATTCGTACAATATTTTATATTGGTAACCGTACTAACTTCATTCTGAACGTGTGTGTTAAAGATCCATAAATGATCCGGGAGTTGGAACACAAAAAATGAGACAAGGGCATGTGTCACCATTCTCAAAGGTGAGTCAACAGTGAACGGTCCTTGTTAGTTCTTTCAACTCGTAATCGCAGTAGTACTATATAGTAAAGTATACAACATTAATCTAACGGTTACCTTCCTTTCAGAAGGACGTCGTCTTTCGCTCAACTTAACAGCAAGCTAACAACTTTTATGAAATTCTACATACATAGCGCTTCCTTCTGTTCCCTTTTGCATGAATGTGTGTTCCATAAGCTGCTAAATTATAACGTTAGTTTTCACATTGTTTTACAGAGCCTTCCCGTCTCGTAAACTTATTGTCGCACAACTTTTATGCTTCAATGACTTCAATGAAATGGGAATCTATTCATCAAGAGATTTGCTAACAGTATCCGACGAGTTCCTTAAACGACATTTAATGAAGTTGTCAGACACTCGTATGAACACTACAAACGACCAGCCTCGCCAGGGCGCTATTGTGACATATAACTAGGAATAAAACTTGGAATTGTACTGAACTACAGTGTTGATGCTACAACTTTTATTTCATGTCAGCACACAATGATTTTTAGATGACAAAAGATTAAAATGAAGCTTTAACTTTGAGTCATTCAGATGGAACATAAAATATATGTGACACTCGGAAGAAATGAAAGGTCAGACGAATTAAATCCGCAAATATCGTTACTAGGTTTTTATGAATAATAAATGCATACAATTGGAAAGTATAAACGTTTTTGGACAACGCTGTCGCTCGATACTATATTAAAAACCGTACGGAGCTCTCAGTGTGTTCTTCTGTTACTGCCTTATGAAACTATGTCACTAATAAACGTTGGAATGTAGGGCAATTCTATGATTAAATCAAATTGTTCAGTCGGTTCATATCACGCTAAATTAAAGACGGATAGGCAAGTCAAGTGAAAGACATACGACATACCATAATATGAAGAATAATGAACAATTTTGGTATTGTTTTTTCAAAAGACAAAAGAAGCGCCGCATCGTCGTCCCATAAAGACTCCAAAGAATTTTTGTTGGATGCCAACAGAGTTTCTTCGATAGGTTTATAACTTATGCAACATATTGTGACGTTGTGATTGTGACTGTGAATTTGTGATGTGACGGGGAAAATTGTCTACTCCTTTCTGCTGGCAGCGATGAATGTTGGCGTTTTTCACGTTCTATTTAGGAGAGTCGACCATCGATCGGCAAAAGTAAAACTGTATTTCTTTTCCTTTCTCCATTTGCATGCTGTCGTCAGTTTGGTCTTTATACATTTTTCAAGTTAAGTCTACTCGAGAATTAACTTTTCACATTTTTTTTCCCGAAAGACTTTTCGTGAGCAAAGGCTATCTGCGTTTCAGCACGGAAGCTCATTCAAGTAATACTTGAGACGGAGCTCTTACAATACAAGACTATACGAAGAAAAGCTTGCTAAAGTAGCAGAAAATTGCTTAAACGATAGGGTACGTTATTCTATGTCATTTCACTGCCATTGCTTTCAGTAGTCCTTTCGCTAAGAACATAATGCGCTCAAAATAAATCATGCTCGTGTCAAAATCCTATTTAAATTACCCGTTTTTGTTGGAATTTGTCAGATTTGAATAGTAGTAGTAACTTGCTCGTTGATAAAGTAATTTCACGTCTATATACAGTAAACCGTAATGATACTTATCAATAAAATCTATAAATCTGCACGGCTTATTCGGATTCCATAAAACTGCATCAAGTCATAAAGCCATAGATATTACAAAATATGTAGTAAAAACGATGATATCCCAGAAATATGTAATTGCATCTTCAACTTGTAATGTTATTCTGAAGACCTATTTGTAATTTCAACCATGAATCTTTGGCATAGTCCGTACGACTTGACGTGCCATGACATTTTCTTTTTCTGGAAAGAAGATCATCAAGGATGTAAAAATAATGTAAGAACAATGTATAAGCAGACCATAATTTGTTTCAAATTAATTAATCATTACTCAAGATTGTCAACAACGTCAAGTGTGGCTTTGTAAAATTGGATCCAAAATGCTTTGTGAGATGTTTAATAGTTTAATACATTTTTGGAAAGTGCGTGGGTCTCATACTGTGTTGTGTACGTGAGTTGGCGAATCGCTTGACCAAAACCAAAACCCTTCCTGCGCACATGTCCTCCGTTGCAAAATGAGAGATGCTATAGAGAGTTGGATATTTGGCTGCTCTCACAAATTACTGTTTTTGTATGACTAAATTGCAAACTTGGTCGAGAACAGAAGAGAATGTGCAATGTTCGCTGGGTGCGGTGATCGCGAGAGAGCTTGAACATTCAGATTGAAAATTGAATGCACCACACAACAGTAATATTCAAAACGAAGCCCACCCCTCAGCAAAAACCTAACCTATCGCTCTAAAATGTATATTGTGAGTTTTGTGAGACAATCTCTGTGGTTTGATAATATTAAGTACCGTAACAAATTTTGCAAAGTTGAGATTGATGGATGAGTTGACTTTTAAAAACTATTCACTATCAGAGGATTCCGTAAAATTCTATGAATGATGAGATGGCGAATTTCATTCATTCCCGGAAGAAAGTATATCATTTCACCGGATAAAGCTACTTAATTCTTTTTTTGCCTACATTCGTTGCTGCTTTGCTTATTGCTCTAGTTTCTCAGAATAATGTGATTATATGTGATATGATCATGCTTTTAGTATTTCATAACATGATCATGATCAGTGGTCAGATCACACAGTCAGGATTCCTTCAATGAATTCAATTCCTTCAGCATTTTTTGAAATGTTAATTCAATCTCATATCCTATTTGGTGAAGTGGTTTGATGTATTTTCCTCAATTGAATAATATTTCATTCATTTGCGATTGCGGTGTTGAGAGAAATAAGAAAGCCTTGAGTACATTTGCACTTTGCATTGACAGACTTTCAACTATGAAACTGAATAGTCTGTTTTCGTTGTAACTGTAGGTGCACAGTTTGGTAATATATAGTGCTATGTATCATGTACGTATGACTATTTTCAACAGGGAGCCTCTCAATCTCAATATATATACAAATATAATGATTGTTTACAAGTATCAAAATGTTACGCTTTTTAAAGGTTTAGCTCAGCATTAAGTTTTCCAACTTACACTTGGTGTTTATTTCACCATTCGTGAAATACATAATACAACTGTAACAATTGTACCAAGATAGAGACTGTTCACAGAGACCGGTTTGTTATGCTATAATAAATTAATACTGATACGAAGAGTTTGCCTTTGGTTGTTCGAGGATTTTATAATCTGACTCAGCATCGTACTACGGTACGCATTTCTCCTTTTTCGCGTTCACAATTATATTAGAAATGGCGGAAGTGCACCGTGAGCCAGTGCACGAGTGCACAGTGCATTACATTGTTGTTGTTACATGGTTGGACACGAACACAAACTCCACAAAGTCAGCCAGCGACGGACATAAACAACCCTTTCCACCTGTGCAATGTTTTTAGATAAGAAATGCGTCGTCGTTTGCAAGTTAAAACGGTTATAATGATTCGACTTAATTCTAATGTGTTTTGCTACTTTTATTCGGCATGTAAAGTCAAACGGGTTGTGAACAGAACGGCACAAGTTGTTCTGACTTTACAAAATGTAGTACGTTCACTCTTGTACACGGCACGCACAATAAAAACATAATAACAAAGAAAATGGAAATGCTCATGTCCTTCAACAGTGTTATCTTTGTCTTTTGAAACGTGAGTACATCCTGTCCGGGAAGTTCAGTAGTACCCGTGTTAAAAAAAACTACCATGGATGTACATTCTATACATAACAATGCCATTTATTTTCCATCATCAACCGAAAGCTAATACAATTATGCAACAATGTGATTTAAATCGTAGTTCGACGACCTTCTGCAAGAACAGTTCATCTTACATGATTTCCTTCGAAATGTTGTTTTGCATTGGCATTTTGATTAGTTTTGTTTTTATAAAAGCATTTTGTGGACTTAGATGACACATTTTAGGCTTTGCTCATGTTACAGTCGAAGCGTTTGAAGGCAAATGGGCAGATATGGTAAAATGCATTAGTCCATTTCAACTGTTAAAGAAATCCAACTTGATCAGGTTAAACTCTCAGGATTACATGAAAACACACAGAACAACTGAACAACCATTTCGAGGCTTTCCACTTTTGTATTCTTTTATTTTACCAGTTATATAGCAAATACCATTGAATTCCATGTACTAATGCATAACTAGTTGTATGCTCGATTTATTGTGTGAGTGAGCATATACAATGCGCTATAGGGATTTATGCTTGATAGAGCCAAGTGTATCAAGCACGTAAAGCCGGTTTTGCAAATATTCGCAAATCTCCCCGTCTAGTACCGGTTGTTCTCTATTCCTTGTATATAGAAAACGTATATGTCACACTGTGTGTGTAACCATCATTTATGACTGAAGGAAAACGGTGAAAACATCATAATGATAATAGGTGTCTGTTCTCTTATAAGGTCTTAGGCTGTAATGAAGAAAAGGGTCCGAAACTGTTAGCCATCATCATGTGCCACAATTCACAATGAACACAGCTTTTGTATTACAGCACTCTTATTCAACAGTTTTTTAGTTTTACAAGTTTACATCATTCAAGGCTTGCTGTCCTCAGGCTTCAAAGCTGTTTTAACTTCATTGCAGATTGCAGTTGTTGTCAGAATCCTGGTACATTGCATTATTCCATTGCACAAAAACAAGGTGCATTAATGTCTTCAGGGGAAAATGCCCGTAGAAAAAGATTTTTTGTGTCAGGATGCACCTGTCAGATTACTTGTCACTACTTTTCATCACAACATATTCTGTTATTTCGTTACTTCCCCAATAATGTCAAGTCTATAAAAAAAATAATGTACACAGCATTCATCATCCCTTTCAAAAATATTACACACGATATCCCTTAAGGGTGAAAAAATGTAACGTGATGCATATACCTTTTGCGGGTCTTAGAACGTTATAATGATGATTTCATTAATCATTCATTTGTTACCGAAGACTGAAGCTGCTTTTGAAGAACTTGCATGATGGTCATTGATGGTATTTGCCGTTAACAATTTAATCGATAATGCTATTAAGCATTATGGATAGCTTATAATTAATTTCTACTTTTTACAAAGAATAAAGCGCGTACCCAAAAACACAGGTATTTGAATGTGAATCTTCATGTTGCATTAACAACTCCAACAAGCTATTCATTGCATATTTTTAATACTTCAGTTGAATTTTGCATTCAAAATTTCCGAAATTGAACAGTAATTTGACTGGGCAGGGAAAATTTCATGAAATTAGTAGAAAAACTACAAATCTGTATTTTTTCATGATTTTTCTTGTAATCCCCCAACACTTCATGGAAAGGCGAGAATCAAGGCAAAACTGACATCTCTGTGAAACTCAACAGAAATGCTGTAACCATTATTAAAAACAAAACCTCTATTCCTGTTCAAATTAAGGAAGTACATAAAATGTTTGAGGATAAACAAACATCAAAATTACATTAAACTCCATAAAATTTCCATTTGAAATGTAAATAATTATGAATTTTTTGCTGATTTATGAATGGAAAGGGTATTGGGATTTAACCATTCAACGTTGGCATATGGAAAGCGGCAGAGGGAAAGAGAATACGCTTTATTCGAAGGAAAACGCACAAAATTGAGATTTTGGGAGTTTCGTGTCTTCTTCATTCCATTTCCATTGCATTAGGTTATGGGCAAGGGTTACAGTTGCCACAGGCGTCAAAGGCTTGAACACTTTCAAGAGTACACAGCCAAAGAAAATTTGAATTTTGACCATTATTATTCGACTTTTATCCAAGTAACTTTGTTAAACCAACTTTTTATTATTTACGTTTTGGAAGTAACGTAAGGAACAGTTGTTTTATGTTTTAGTTTTAGGTGAGTCGAGTTCGGGTATAAATTTTTTTTAGCATATTGTGCATGTTGCTTAAATAACTTTATATAATTTGTTATTAAAGTATTATTACATTTGAGTAGGTTTGAGTATAGAAACTTGTACGGGGATTCACCTTGGTATAAACATTATTTTTGTAAAAGTCAAAATCATAATTTGAATAATGAAAAAAGTTTAACATATTGAGAATTGAGATACACAAATACTGCAAACTATAATAATTTTTACGTTACAAGGTTACAACGTGTGTTGTGATCTTATTTCGTACTATTTCGTTTGTATAATGTTGCGTGCATTTTCCTATTTTGATTATTAAATTGTCCATAAGTTAAGAAAACGTGATAGCCGTACATATTAGAAAAATATTGTTAAATGTATTACAAATCATACGGGCTGCTATCTATATACGGTTCATTTTACGTTTTTTTGTACAATTTTCAGACTGAAGATCGTCAGCAGATTTCAAGTCTTCCTGAGATCGCACTTTCTTGTACGAGATTATAGACTGCTTGGAAATAATTTTTGGCTGTATTATAAGCATACGGTCGTTAGTTGCAATAATGGTAACTTTTACTATAGTAATCTGCTATTTTGTCATGATTGAAGTTTTACAGATGCTGAGCCGAGATTGATTGTATTGTGTTATAATTTATAGGGTTCAGTGTCTGAGTTTTTACTCGGCATGCCTTCCCGTGACCCGGACAATTTCCAGCGCTGGTCTTCTGAGAATATCAAACCTACACGTCGTCCGGTGTCATGCGTCCAAACAGTGGATGTTCCTGCTCAACAAGGTTGGTTTTAATCATTGATGATGACTAACTAACCATTAATCATAATCATACAGCATAGAGTCATTAATTTTATGACTTTTTCAGTGATTGTTACAGAAAAGACGAACATCCTGTTGCGCTACTTGCATCAACGAATAGAGAATTCTGCACACCGATCAGTCCGTAAACGCGATTCCTCAACCGAAACAGATGATCCAGAGTCTAAGCGTATGCGTTATTAAAAAAACTGATTGACAATTTCTACTATATTGTCGCTATCGATAAATTATAAATGATCAATCAATCTGTTCAATCTCCAAATTCCGGAATGAATGGTCTCGCGTAATCTTTATTTTTAATGGTGTGATTTGCTGGTTACGAACTGAATGAATTCCATTAATGTACGTGTTAAATGTAATTATGGTGTTGTTAAATGCACTACTTATAAAATGAATTAGAAACGTACGTTGTAAAGTTGCAATATGTGCTACATGTACTACCCATCGGTTCTTAATGCTATAAATGAAATGAAGTAATAATAAATGATGATGTGTTCAAAGCATAAAGTTACATGACTCTAAAATGGGCTGTAAAGCTCATTTCTTTATTACACAGATGAATGTTTGTTTTTTTACACAGCAGTCTACTTCACATATATTACATTGATGGTTTGTAATTTTGTTTCAATCGTCGGTTTTGCAAATGAGTTGGTGAACTTGTTCAAATGTTCTCCGTTACCTAAATATTATTACTACCATCAAGACAGCAGAAACGAACAGAGGAGCAAGATTTTAGAAGGGAACGCGTTCAATGTTCATCTTCATAACCATCCGGGAGAGCATTCACGTGTGGGTTATGGAAGAGACCGTGGTTTCCATCCCCCCACGGAAAACGCTGGAATACAAAACAAAATATCATTTTAGTACAGAATACAAACATGATCACATGATGAGCCATGGACATGCTGATCATTGATGTGCCATTGACTTGCCATTGATCATTCATTGACGTAACATGATTAAACGTACCTTGTTGCGAATTCGCAAGTGCTCATATGGAATAAACGGAGGGCGGTGAGGTCCTCCGCACTTCTTCTCCTCCATGTGATGCATGTAGACATTGACCATCATGATTCCAATGGCCGGAAATGCCACGAATAAACTCAGGTTCCTCCACATTTTCATCCCACCTACAATCATAGTGAATAAATTGGGATTTAATCAGTCATCCACGTACAAACAATCAATCAAGGTCAAGAAATTTCCCAACAAAATCTCCAACAACCAGGTGATTACCAGAGCTGGGAAAATACATTGTATTTTCAAAATACAGTATTTCAAATACGCATTTAAAATACCTAATGTATTTTGTATTTGAAGCTTCACGTATTTTGAATATCGTATTTTGTGAGCTCTGGTGATTACTCAAAAATCCGAAAATATACTAAATAAAATCTTAGAATTATTAACTACAGGAATATTCCTCATTGGAATCACCCTTACCTGGCGCGTGATTAGCTGCTGCAGACATTCGTGGAGCACTGGTAAAAATGCCCCGTTTCAAAATAAGGGAATTCATTTTGAATTCAAGAAATGCCGTCCAAATGATTTTTTTGGAAATTTTATACTCACAAATTTTTAATTTTGCCAAGACAAAAAACTGGCAGAGAGACTTTCCTATTGGGAAAGATGATTTGAGTACATGCGCGAAGGTGAATGAGAGCTCCTGGAATCCGTGGGACGGTGCCACTTGACTCATACGCTCCTTTTCGCTGCATAGCTGCGTACGCATTTCATTTTCATTTCCATGAATTGTCGTTATTCTTAATTCTTACAATGTAATTATTCATGTACGTTAATTATATTATAATTTACAACCGTAAGATTTGCTACTGGGAATACTAAGAAACTACGTTCGACCGCTTTCAAGAAAACAATATTTTTTCATTCATGTACTGATGTATTATTCATATTATAATAATACAGCATTAGTTTGGTTAGTTAGTGAAACGTAATTATGGGTTTTTAGAAACTTTATGGTATGACAAATGTATTATTTGTAGGATAAAGTATTAGTACATATAACAAGTTAAACAGTGTCATATTCGTACTAATGTGCGTCACTATGTACATTTGACCTGTTATCCAGCGGATACTGTGGTAATACAGTAATACAACATTTCCTTATTGTGACACCGCAATGACAAACAAACATTTTTGTCCGAGACTCTACCGACTCTCATTTCTTTGAATAATCTTTCTCCTGGTCGTGGTTAATCAAAAAAGTGTCTGAATAAAATAAGTCATGAAGTTGAATTAAAGTTTACTTGCGAGAAAGGGTACAACATACAAGACACAAAAAAGGTGTATATATAACATATAAGGAGGAAAGGAGAAGCTTATTCACTTGTTCAGTTTTTGTAACAGAAGACACGAATTAAATATTAAGGTGGTCATTAAGTGATAGCCAAATTGTACTTTAGATCATGGACAGTCAAAAGAATGTTGTACTTTCATCGAGTGGAAATAGTACGACTAGTGTTGCTGAAATGAATACCACCGAAAACTCTACGGATAAAAACATAGAGATTAGCATTTTGACAAAATCGAAAAGACATGAAAATTTAAGACCCATTTTGCAAAACAAGTTTAGAGGATGTCTCATTGGTTCTCTTATAGGAGATTGCATAGGGACACTATTTGAATGTGACTATTCTGTTTCTTGTTCAATACTTGGAGATCTTTATTTGTCATTCACTAGTTTAAGTGAAGATGAAAAATTGTTAGATAGTCACGGCTATGGTTTTTTGCAAGATATGAGTAAAGCAAGAGAAATTGTCGAAAGTATCAAACGTCGCAAAACAACGCAAGATGAAAGTCCCAGAAAATCTTTTGATACTTTATTGACTTCTGACAAGAATGCTAAACATGCACAACAATCACATCAATTCCGACAAAGTTGTTACGAATCCGACGGTAGAAGAGGTTCATTTTCCAGACCAATCGAGCGTTATTCCGACGACACGGTCATGGTAAAGTCTGTCATTGCATCCCTTATGAAATCTAATGGATTGGATCTTAAAGATGTAGCAAAAAAGTAAGAAAACATTTCGAATAACTGCTCTTTGTTAAAGTGTATTAATTCTGCTTTTTGTATGTCCATTATTGTCACTTAATGTGTGCTGAATTCATAGGTTGAGTGAGGATTACTTTTTAAACACAAATCGCAAGTTTGGCCATTTCATTGCAAACATTTTCGCTCAATTAAGAGATTCGGGCTATGTGGACCCATACGGACCGGCCAAAAAATGTCAGGCAAACAGAGGTTCACACGGAAATGAAAGCGCGACTCGAGTTGCCCCAATTTCGCTCTTCTTGTGGCATTCGGACTCATCTGCCGTCATCGACTACGCTGCAAAAATGTCAAAACTCACACACTATCATAAAATCGGAGTAAATGGAGCAGTACTCCAAGCTTTGGCTGTGCACACGGCTCTGACATTGAACGTTCCAAAGACAGAGTCAGTCGAACCGAGTGTGTCAATCAAAGTTCCATCCCGTAATGAAAGTAATGATGCTCCAGCCATGTCCACGTCATTCAATTCATCTGAAGAGAAATTGGTACTTGAGGGTGTTGAAAAACAACAAAATATACTGAAGAAACATGCAGAAGCAAGGTTAAATGTGAAAGAATTTCTAGAATATCTTTTAAGCAAAATGCATCCGATTGAACACAGAAGTGGCTCATTTTTTGAAGTATTTGGAAGCATAAAGAATCTCATTCAATCCACCCAAATGCAGTTACACCACCTGCATTCTCATTCACGAAGGTGTCTATAACTCTCAATTTGATACTTTATGATGAGAATATCACGCAGACAAATTAAATGTTATAATATTTGATTTTATAGAGACTCTCTTCGGAGCAGTGAGAACAAAGATACAACATATTCGGATAAACTACATGTCATCCAAGAATTTTTAGACAGAATTGAACCTCCAGGAAGATCTGAAATTGTGGAACAATTAGGTAACGGTGTTATGGCCGTGAACTCCGTTCCCACTGCAATCTATTGCTTCCTGTTGGCTGCTCAGTATGACACGTTGGCCGAATTGCCAGTTCGAATTCAAAATCCAGTTTTGAGGACAATCTTTTTTGCCATATCTTTGGGAGGAGATACAAACACAATCGCGTCAATGGCTGGTGCTATTGCTGGAGCTTATTGGGGCTATGCATCCATTCCAAGTGAAATAATTAGAGTTTGCGAAGGTTCACGAGCCATGTTGAAACTGGCTGATGAATTTTTAGATCAGTGTTTGCTCTGATGAAACAATGCGTTTCAATATTCTATACCGGCTTGTAAAAGTAAAAAAGAAGTAAACATGAAAACAGTTCTAAAAAGTATACACCGTATTAGTTTTAATTCGTAAATATCCTAAAACATTCTTTTTATTAATGCAAGAATCGCGTGTACGGGTTATAGATGTTTACACACCGAGAAAATTGCGCTATCATGAAAAAAATTCATTGTCATTTTAAATTATCATTACATGTACAAAGCCAAAAGGTTGGGGTTTTGATACTGATAATTATTACTATTTCCTTTCATCTGATTGGATCTGATGTGCCAGTAAACATATAGTGTATTCATTTTGAATGTTATTGTGACTGTGACCCTGGCAGCTTTTCATGCATGCATTTTTATGCGACCAAAACGGTTAGGAAAATATGAACTACACGTCGCAACTTTCAAGTTCCATCTTTATTGCAAACAAACGAAGCATTCCATTAAGAATTTGAGTGTATACGTATTGAGTCAACAGTCCACACATATTTTGTACCTTATTGTGTCATCAAAATATCATTATTATGTGAGTACGTAAGAAGTAAGAACAAAAGACCTTTCGTTAAAATCGGTTTTCAGTGTAATAAAATTCGACCAAGGTTGAACGTTGCAATAGCCTTCTCTAGGAATGTAAATTGAGGTAAGTTACATTAAATCTTGAAGGTCGAATGAATTTTGACTGAGTTTTTGATTTAACTCGCAATTCATAATCTAAAAGAATTTATAATGCTAAGTATTGTAGTTGAATTATTAACATTACGGAGAAGTTTATGGAAGAAGTCGCATACTAGCAATGATAATGTAATCATGTAGTCTTATGAAATTATAGTATTTTGAGCTATACGCAGGAATTGGGGCAGTTTGTTCAGTTCATGCAATGGTGAGCAGGGAAAGAATATAAAAACATTTTACGCATTACGCAATCAACCAAGTATTTTTGTCTTGGCTTGTACCTATATTTTGCCTCAGTATTTTTCTTAATTACAACTTACCTCTTTTTCTATTGTATAACTTCTGTCATTTACTAAATGTCCAGTTTATTATTATGCTTACGATGCAGACTTCAGAGACGTATTAGTTCTCACCAGAAATTTACCATTGCTCGACATTGGGACAAAACTTTTACACCCCGCAAACGGATTTAATTCTGCTTAATTGTTTTCTTATACTTTTCGATATCCAGAAATGATATTGTTTACAAATTGCCGTTCTGGCAGGTTCGTAACGTTCATGTGTTTCATGCAGATCGTTTTTGCTAGCTTGAAGAAACTCCAAGCATTTATTAGAGCTCATATGAAATAAGAAGTCAGTGCAATTTCATATTAAATTTGTTACAGTTTTAATACTTGCTTTGAAGTAGTTACTGAAAAGTATAAACATCGCAAAAGAATACGTTTAAAAGCATTTTACAATATCATAACAAAAAGTTTAAAACTGCAAAAAACAAAAACAACATTTTTATATCTATATCAAAGTTCCCTTTATTTTGCTGCGATAGAAGACAGTAATTTTTGCTTGTTGATGCATAATTCATTTGTTTTTGTGCGTTAATGAACTGGCTGAGTTGATAGTAATGATGATAACCACTTGGTTTAATTAGAAGGGGAAAAGTACTATACTTGGTCCCGGGAAACAGCACTCTGCTGTTTAAGTGGTATTTGAAAATGAATAGAAAGCAAACTTGGTGAACACTAGTTAAATAATAGGACAGGAATCAGAGGAGTCATCCGAAAGATATAGGAGTATCATCAGGTCAAGAAGAACATTAGAGTGAGGTTTTGGGCGAAGACAAAAAGAATAGTAGTCCTTTCCTTTTTTGATATTAAACTAAAAGTAATGGGCGAAAGCGTGTAAAAGGGACACTGGAACACGACTAGGAATCGAAGTCAAGGTGAGAGAAATCGCGGAATAATAAATATCAACGATTTTGAATCGTAGGTGTACTGCTGATACGGATACCCACAGACGGCCCATAATTAGATAGACATAGCAATGGCGACATCAGCAAGGAGGAGCCTTCATGAATGACCTTCGTCAAAAATCCGTTGCCCGGGATTTGGGGGATACCTCCAACGTTTGCAGTGCTACGTTATTCGCAGAAATCAGAATACACTATGAAATGTGGATCGATTTGAGGCGCAAGTTCCAATAAAAAGCGATGGTCCTCCTGAGTCGTCGCTGAGTTTGGTTCAACAGGGACGTTGGACTTCAATGTTTCCAGGCATCGTTGAACATTGGAAATCGTCAACATTCATTTGGTTAAAAGGAATGGTTTAAGTTAGCGTAACATTCATTTCTGTTGCACACTGGTTTTATAGAAACCTCGAGTTCAGCGTTCTTGAAGTGATTTGATATTCTTACTTTTGCTATTAAAAATTTCATGTACTGCGTTGCATTTATGCTCTATATAATAAATTTGTCATTTTGAAAACAATACGATAAATTTTGTATTTTGTGGTCTTTTGCAGGGAAGCGTCACTTCGTACGGAGTACAAGTCATCTAGTCGTCCGATTTTGTGCTTCACTTTTCATTTTCAACAATGGGATGTAGAAACTGTTGTTCATATTGTATTATTGGTATTGGTGTGTATGTTTTACTTATGACAGCAATCATGACCTTTGGAGGATACAGGTTTGCAGTCAAAACTGCAGTACCCATAGTAAGTAATATTATATAATCATAACAGTTATATAATCTACGAGTGCATTTTACAACATTTTAATAACTAGTTATTGCCGTGATAATGTTTAATTGTATAATTGTACGATGTATAACCTCTAGTCAATGAATTTTCTACCATTCAATACATCACTAAACCTTTGGGTTGAAGTTCCTCTTGCCCTGCACATCACAGCACAGCTTACTGAAGCTACAACGGAGAAAGAGGTGATTTTTGACTTTGGCTTTTAAATACATTTTACAGTCATAAAAGCTCGGTTTTAAATTTGATGTGTATTTCCAGCTTTCCAATAGAACACTGGCTAAGGGAAATCTGGGCTTCAAGATCGACATGGAATCATGGGGTGATAGTGACGGATTGGAACTTTTCCCCATCGTCCACATTCAAGAGGTAAACTTAAACGATATCTAAAAAAACATAACCAATCTCCGACATTTCTTAACATGCTGCACCTGTACATCGATGGTATCTGATTTTTCCAGGATTCACAAATCGACGAAATACAACGCTATTTGCTTCTACTAAACGATGGCCCATTTAACTACCCCAAAATTTTCTCCGGAGTAGTAGGCGTCGTTGGATTTGTTTGGGTTTTCTTGGGATTTTGTTTCATACTGAAATGGAAAGGAGGTCGCCGTGTATCAGGAGGCCCGTAAGTAGAATGTCCGATTGTGGTTAACAGTTACTAAAAATCATAGAAGTAAGAAAGCAATCACTAAATTCGCTATAATATACAAGATGTTACTACTTATTTAGATGAATTCAAAAATCCAAAGTCCTACTTGTGTAGTAGCGAAGAAACTTGTAGTCTTCTGAAGTCAAAACAAAAGTGTATTTATTGTATAAGAATGTGAATTTATTTTACTATTGTTTAAAAACATGTCCGCCTCCGTTCACAATGTATCATTCCCATTCGTCAGTACTTCACAAATTCTTGTTGACAATTTTAATTGAAATAAACTGCTTTTGATGTGCATACTATATTAGCTAACGTCGCAGTAAAAAGGCTTTCTCAAAGAGTTCATTGTATTACACTACATCGGAATCATTTATGAGAAGTTCCAACAGGAGAAACGAAAGACAAAAAAATAGATACACGAAACTTTGAAAACGTAAAGCTTCATTTGATTTTGTCTTGAATGGGCATGAGCAGTCACCAAAACGCTATCGTATACTATAGTTTATTGTCAACTGTTTGGATTTCAAGTGAAAGCACCTTTTGCATTTTACATAAACGTGGATGATGTCGGGGTTCTGCCTATCAATTATAGTTCTGCTCACAATAAAATACAAAGGCAAACCAATGCATATACATTTTGTGGAGTAAGACAGTGAGAGCAAAAAGCATTCAGTTGCATATCACCACAAATCAGTCCAAAAAGAACCATGAAATTGAGGCTTACTCGCTTACTCCACTACTGGTGAAAGTGCCTTCCTGCCTTTGTTTTGGGAATGCTGCTTGAGAAATTTGTGAATTTCGCAAATAATTATAAAATCATTCAAACCGTTTGCAAAATTGGTCCTGTGAATTTAAATTCAAGGTCTCTTATTGACTTGAATAGGTTAAGTAAACATTTCCAGGTATACACTGCGTAATCATCCTCTTTTCTCATTTCAGTTTAACAAGAAGCGTCGGAAAGTTTACATAGAATATAAATGAAGAAATAAAAGACTCTTTTTGAACAAACAGGTAGCATGAATAATGGTACTCACTACTTGACATCCACAAGTGTCGAAACCTTTAACAATAACTTTTAGTACTAACCTGCGTTTGCCCAACAGCAACACCTTTTACCTCACCTTGTGAAGAGCTTGATTCTCGTGGTTTGCGAAGTTTGCCATGAATATATTGTTCAGTATCGGAAAAAGCTAAAATGTAAATATGAATACGGAATGAGTTAATAATAGGGTTTGTCCACGTTCCCTTTGAAGTCCAGTGGAGGAACAGAGAGTGGGTCGAATCGAGTTGCAAACGTCCTTCGCTCAACCATCGTCTCGTTTACGGCTTTCTGCCTTTGTCTAATGAAACTGTCATTACACTTTGTGCTTTATTCATATTTGCGCAATCCGATGACGCTGCCAACTCCTCCCTGAGCTCCTCTTTCGTTTGATAAATCCCAAAGCCATCGCCACAAGTCATCAAACACTCTTTGGCCGAAACTCCGATCCGATTATTCACTAATTCAGTCGTGGTTGTGACCCATTCGAATATACAAACACTGTAGATGTGAGTTGTCACAAAAAACAAGCTGCTATATCCTATATTTACATTTTACAGGACTGGTCGTCTGTCTCTGACTGCCAATCAGGAAACTTTATTCCGTCACATTTTAAAGAAAATCATACGGTTTTTTAAAATAACTTTTGAGCAATATTGTAACTTTTGATAGCTGAGTACACAATGGTTGTGAATCCACTGAAAAAGTACCTGCCCCTTGGGCTTGTTGGAGGAGGTGTCGGGATGACGCTTCTATCGGCCCTGTTAGTCGCTCTGGGTTTTAATGATGAAAGCAACTATACCGATACAAAGATTGGAATTCAATTTGTAAGTTCATCAGGTTTCACAGAGTTCCAAGCATTTTGCAATACACGGGTTTTTTATTTTATTAATCTAGGCAATGCAAGTCAATCCGACAGATGCAGAAATATTTGTATGGATGAGAGCTCCTTCGCCACTATTTGTGAAAGCTAACATTTTGAACATTCAGAAGATAAATGAAGATGGTTCCATGAATCCTGGTGGATTGGTTGATTTATTTCCCGTAAGTTATACTACTTTGAAATTATTCTAAAATCAAAATAAAAGATTTAACGCCGATTGGATTGTGTGCATTCCACCATAAACTTTAGTTAGGAGATCCAACTCACGGAGCTGGTGAAATCCTGTTTGAAATCATGACTGCCGATGAGTTTGACATGCCTGATTTAGTCAATCGAACACAGGCTACAGTTCCAATGGCTTGGATCAGAAAGGTAAACGAAGCAAGACGACGTTTCGATTTCTATGTAAATGTGTATTTAATTAGGAATCTGTAGAATATAATGAATGATCTATAAAAATTTTACAGGAAGCCTTGTTTCCAACTCCACTACGTGTAGTCTTGATGCTGGGTTCCTTTGCTTTGGACCACTGGAACGCTGTGTTTCTGGGTATCATTGGATTTGGTTTGGCATTAATCGGTGGTGGCATCGGTTTACGGCTCACAGGTGGGAAAACTCCGATTCAGGATTTCGACAAAACCGAGTAACAATCTGAGCCTCAATATAATGGAATGGAACTTAAGAACTGATTTCATTTGCAGGACAAAATTAATAAACGCTGCTGTTAGGTACACAGAAAAGACGTTTAAACCTTTTGGTGCTTTAACTTTAGCGGTAAGAGCGCTCACATTTTGTCTGCACTTGTTCAGGTCTCCAATTTAACGTCATCTTTTTATTTTCATGTGAGAATGAACGTCTATTTTTGAACCTGTTGAATTTTAATGTTCAAAGTAATATTTTTGAAATGCAAGTGTATGAATTTTTTTCGACTACTGAAACCAGATTTAATTTTAATGCAATTATGTAGTTTAATATATTATTATCTATACGGTTCAATTAAATGAGATGTAGTATGAGTAGAATGCATTTAATAAAATTATGCTAATAATAATACACCTTCATTTAGTTTCAGTCGCAATCGACAGTTCTCTGTATGTTTACATGGAAAGCATATTACTTGAGTTTAACCAATAAAAATAGCAATACTTACCAAAAACGAAATGATTTAAATTGAAATATTTTATTCCTGATTCAAATACAGTGCTCAAGATTTATTTACGAATACTGCAAAGTTACTTCTTTAAAGAGCAAAGTTATAAAGTTTAGCAATACATTTTATCATCGTACCGTAACTCATGATGTCATAATAACACTACAAATGTTGAAATTGAAGAATGCAAATGGAAATTATATGATTAGAAACGAAGACTGGGAAGTGGCAACTGGCAACGGAAAATCCGTAACTCATTTTTCGACCTCATACTTCAGTTTCGATACCTCATACCTCATTTTCGATACCTCATACCTCATTTTCGATACCTCATACCTCATTTTCGATACCTCAGACCGCATTTTAGATACCTCATACCTAGCAGTTTTCTAGTCAAATGGATCTTCACTGTTGAGAGATTTAGTAGCATTGAGCTCATCAAATCGCTTCACCAATTGCTCCACTGAACGTTCCCCCAAGACCTTGTTGTCGCGAGTACGAACATTGACAGTTCCAGCAGATTTCTCCCGATCACCCACAACTATAAAACGATAGTAATGAAGTTTGTATGTTAGAAATCATTAACCCGTAACTAATTCGGTAACTGAAAACATAATAAAAAATCCTTACCAAGTATGAAGTTGAATTGTGCCAACTGTGCATTTCTGATTTTCTTATTCAATGTATCACCATCGTCCAAATCCACTTCAGCTTGATATCCAGCATCAAACAAGGTTTTCTGAACCTGCTCTGCATATTGGTTCAAGGATGGACCGACAGGAACAACACAAGCTTGACGTGGAGATAGCCAGAACGGCCATTTGCCACCATATGACTCGGTTAAAACCGCAATCATACGCTCAACGGAGCCTAAAATGGCTCTGTGAATTATACAAGGTCGGCTCGACTCATTTTTCTCGTCTGTAGCGTAAGTGAGATCAAACCGAATTGGCAGTTGGAAATCTAATTGAATGGTAGCACATTGATGAGAGCGCTTCAAAGCATCCTTGATAGTAATATCTATTTTTGGACCATAAAATGCTCCGTCTCCAGGATTTTCCTTCCAATGCTGTCCAAACTTGTTGAGACTTTCAGTCAATTGCTATTAAAAAAGATGGTTAAGCTTAAATCATAGTTTAAAGTATTCAATATCAACATTCACAAATATGATATGAATGAACATTACCTTTTCCGCATGATCCCACATTTCAATTTCTCCCAGATACTTTTCAGGACGAGTGGAAAGGACCAAATCAAAAGTAAAGCCAAATATTCCATAGATGTGTTGGAGAAAGTCTAAGCAGCTCTCAACTTCAGACCCAATCTGTGCTGTGGTACAGAATATGTGAGCATCATCTTGTTGGAATCTTCGCACACGAGTAAGTCCACTCAAGGCTCCTGACAGCTCATTACGGTGCAACACACCAAAATCAGCATATCGCATGGGAAGTTCCCGCCAGCTTCTCGGGCGATGTGAAAACATTAGGCAATGTCCAGGACAATTCATTGGTTTCAAAGCAAAGGTTTCCTTTTCGATTTCGGTGGAAAACATGTTCTCCGCATAATGCTGCCAGTGACCAGAAGTGTGCCATAGTTTCACGTTGTAGATATTAGGAGAAATAACTTCAGTGAAACCTCGCTTCCGATATTCTCCTTTAATAAGGTTGACCAGTTTGTTGTAAATATGTGCACCTTTCGGAAGAAAGAACGCGGATCCTGGCGACAACTCATGAAAGAAGAACAGCTCCTGATCCCGACCAAGTTTACGATGATCTCTTTTCGCAGCTTCCTCTTGCAAATGCTTCCACTCCTTCAACTGCTTCGGTTCTGGGAACGATATTCCATAAATTCTTTGCAAAGATTCTGCATCCGCTTTCCCTTCCCAATAAGTTGCAGAATTCTATAAAATAAAAAACAACAAGAACTCTAAAATGTGCAACTACATTAACATTTAATACATAATCACTGTAAACTTACTTTAGTCAATGCCATGGCCTTGATTTTTCCAGTATGACGGACATGAGGCCCTCGGCAAAGATCTATGAGTGGACCACAACGGTAAACAGTTGTGGTGGGAGTATCCACCTTCTCGTTCAAAATTCGTACTTTGAAAGGATTGTAGTGAAACATTTCCAACAGCTGGTCCTTGGTCAATTCTAGTCGTTCAAATGGCTGCTTCTCCTTTACAATGTTCTTCACAATATCCTCCAATGCTCCAAAATCTTGATTCGAGACCTGATCATTCTCTATGTGCATATCATAGTAAAACCCATCTTGAATAGGTGGTCCATAGCACAAACAGCCTCCATAAACCTTTTCCATAGCTTCTCCCAAGACATGAGCAGAGGAATGCCAAAATACAGCTTGAGCCTCCTCATCATCAAACTTCAATAATTGTAATTTGCACGATTGTTCCAAGGGACGTTCCAAATCCCATAATTCACCATTGACTTTCGAAATCACTGTGGCTTCTGCAAGACCAGAGCTAAAAAATTAAATCGTAAACCTTTAGAATAACAATTCCAATCAAACATAACGAAATACTACAATACAAATGCTACAACTACAACTACAAAAACAAATATAATACATCTGTACAAAATCTAATTTCAAATTACACCAATCAATTCATTAATTACCTGATCCCTTGAGCCACAATGAATGGAGTAGTTCTCCAAGATTCCCCAGGTACTTCCTTCCCATCACGTAAAGTAATAACAATTGCTTCTGGGGTTTTGGCTGCAATTGTTTCCTCGTATTTCTTCTTAAACTTGTCCCACAAAATCAACCGATCCTAAAAACCAAAGAATTATACAAATGACCATAATACCAGTCGTCACACTATTTATACAAACATTTATGACGACTAATAATTAATACGATTCACTTACAGCAATATATGCTGGGAGCGGTTTGAGCTCCGATCTTTTTTGTGACTCCGGCATTATTGTACCGTCAGCAGCAATAAAAACACCAGCTTTTCTCAACAACTTTTTTTTTCTCCAATTAGCTATTTGCTTTGGCTTGACTTCGGCTTCCTAAAAATAATAACCAATTATAAAATTCTTAAAAAATCAAATAAAATCCTAACAACCGTGTATCACAATGAAACTTTAATAAATACTACATTAACTGTAAGATCAAATCAGTCACGCCACAGCTGACAAAATACAGAAAGTCAATGTGAATGTGAGGAATGTAAAAAACCACATGTGACGAAACAATGTATTCGAATTGTATCACTATTATCGCATTTGAAACAAAACAAATAAGATGACTCCAATCTGGATAAATATTACGTCATAGTCGTATGGTTAAAGTTAAACCAAAAAAATACCTTTTGACTCACACTAAAGTAGCGACGACCGTTCAATGATCCACAAAAGGTCACGGATGCTAAAGTAGTTTTAGATAGTATTTGACCCAACCTAATGTTTGTAGGACCAAATGGTAATTTCATACCTTGCCGTATGTCCGGCTTTCGACTGATGAAACGTCAGTGCCAATTTTCACAAAATTCGCAAAGGTGGAAAGGTGGAATTTGTGAGGTGGCACACCACCGCAAAAGCAGAGTGCCGGCCGACTGCACTGCACTACTCACTGCCCAATCCATTCATTCTCATTGCGCTGCATTGGCATTGCGGCTTTTGTCTTTGGTTCCTTACGTTTAGGTGGCGTTTGCTGTTCCAACGGAATAGACTCCGCAAATGCCCAGTTTTATGCTTTGTTTGCATTGCATGCTTTTACGGGTTTAGTTTTACGACTTTAGTTACATGAATAAAAATTCTCAAAATGATTAAAATTTTATTAAATATAATACTTGCATCACGAAAGCCATTTTGAACGTGTCACTGGTCAAGAGGGCACGAGACAAAAGCATTGCATTCACAAAAATCACCGTTTCCCTTTGGATTATTTGGTCGCCGAAGAAAATAAAAAAGTCTTCTTTCATGCATCTTGTTAAATTAATAATTATTAATGCGGTGTGTATTTGTTGACTTCAACAACTAAAATTGTAATAATAAGATTGCACTTTACGTGTTTTTGACTTGAATACTAATCGGCTTTATTCCCCACCATAATCCTAAGAGTTGTTTGAGTCTTGGCGTCATGCTTTGCTCCATTCTCAAATCTGCTTCAAAGAATTACAGTTTATGCAACTTTGATTGAGAAGTTATGAACATGTTTCAGAGTTTAATGTGAAACAGAAATGGAGTGATTGTATTAGATAACAATCTGTTTTTATTGTGCTATAGAGTTTTCTGGTAAAACGGATTTTCTTCATTCAAGATCCAGTATAGTTTCACCTGTATCAACATTTGAAAAAAATAAGACGTCACCAGGTGATGTATTTATACCATTCAGGTAAATGTGACATAAATCTTCATTAAGGTTGAAGGTTGTGGTCTTGAAATTGCGTTTTTAGCTTGTTTTGCTATAACTTTTATGGAATTCTTGTGAGTGCTTTATTTTCATTCGATTGCTTTACAATAATATGGCCTTGTTTAATGCTTACAGAATTTATGTTGAAACAGATTTTTGTAGACAAAAGAACAAGATGTGACTGGCTTTTTGATATTTTTCAAGTGGCGAATCAGATTTTTTTGGGTATAAAAGTGTCTAATTGACAGAGGCAATGAATGCAAAATATAGATCGGAGACTGAAATTGATTACTAATTTCAACTGTTCATCATGATGCGCAACATTTTCGTCGCTCTTCTGGCCCTTTTGGTGTGCTTGGTGTTTGCATCAAGCAACGTAAGATACAATTTTTGGCCATGAATATGAATTACATCATTACATGTTAAATATAGGGACTCAATGAATTTTAATAATGCTCTTTTTAAACTATTTCAGCCCATTGAAGACATAATCACAGAAGACGCAGAAGAAAAATTTTTTAGTACGGGTTTACGTTTATCATTTTACATTAGCGTGATTTTTTTCATTAATGGTAATGCATTTCGTAACAAGCTTCATTTGCTTATGTTATTATAGTTCGCCCAATCTGGATTCCCCTTAATCTCAATCTCTCCGGTTAAAGGTCCATACTAACGAACAACGGCCTTATGATGCAAAGAAGCATAGAAATTCGCGACAACTAAATTACATCGATTGAAACTCGTTAAATCCTCAAATTCGATTGTAAAATTTTAATTGCACAGAATAAAATTTGCAAACAGCATTTGAACCATTCACTTGATTGGGGTTGTTTTTTCATATCAAACATTGGATATTGCTTCTGATAAATTATGAAATTTGACACATTCTACAACATTAATAATCAGAATGAACGTGAACGTCTCGAATGAATGGAATGAAAGAAGAAATGACTGGATCCAAACGCAAACTGCTTACGCAATACACTCAAGTAAAATTATCAGGAGAGAAACATAATAAGTCATGGATAAAGGGCAACTGAGCAACACAATTTCATGTCGTAAAGTTGTAGGCTCTCAGTTTCGGTTAACACACCTGTTAGAGTCACAAAAATTGACATCTTCATTGTTCAATAAACCGAACATCTAATTGCACAGTCAGGTGAATTCGTACCAATTCACATTCATGATAATGATGGTAATAATGAATGGTGCATTTCCAATCATAACCTTAAATATTAAACATGATCACAGATGCGATGAATCTATCTGGATGTGAATGATGTGGTTTGTGAAATATGATTAATGCCATAAAAATATAGAAAAACAGAAAAAAAGCCGAAAAATGCAAGTTTACTGAATATCCGAATCAGGTGCTCATATGACATCATTCTATTGCATACAATTATGCATTTTTTAATTCTGCATGTATTTTCTAAGATTATTTTCATATCCAGTCCGGTCAATAGCAATCCATGAAACATGACAAAACCAGTCAGAAAACTAAAAAGCCTAAAAACACCGAAAAATCCGTTTAGTTTGAAAATTTGGTGTTCATCTGTGAGATCACGCAGGGCCCACGTGCCTATATGCCTATCCACTGCGTGCTGCGCTAGAGTGAAAGCATGGGGAAAGGTAGGGAGAAAACATGTTGGAACAGGAATTGATAGGAACATGTTGAAGGCACGTGGGACTTTCCCTGAGAACAAAGGACTGAGGGAGTATAAAAGGGCCGCATTTCTCCATTGGGACTTTAACCTAAGTCTCGCACTCACAGTGCCAGCACCTCTCTCAGGCTATCTAATTGAATATTGTGTTTTTCTCAGGTTTTCAACGGACAGCTTTTTGGTAAGGTGTTTTTTTCAATTTTCGTTTTTGAGGACGAGTTTTTGGTTTGTTTTTGTTTTTGAATAAGGTTTATTTCGTTTTTTAAATGGGGTTTTTCGTTTTTTCCCCATTTACTCATAGATTGTTGTCGATTGTAAAGTGAAGATTCTAATTGATGTTGTTTTGTTGGACTTTTTTTTCAGGTCGGATTTCGATATGGCCGAACCTAATCGACCCGTCCGTGGGCGTGGGATCGCACCAGCCCGTTCTGTTCCTGGAGAAGCCCTGCCACCCAGAGGAGAGCCCGATTCTGACCGGATCCGTCCACCGTTCGGACGGGGACGTGGGCATGGATCTAGTACATGGTCACTTGTTTCGGATGCCAGTACTTCTGTCGGTCGATCGCCAACGCCGACACCACCACCGCCACCACCACCACCGCCGTCTTCAACCGTCTCGGATGACGAAGATGAATTGTTGCTTGCAGTAGAGTCCGTCAGCATTCTTCATCAGAGCTCTCAGGAAGTGTTTGGACGCCGTGGGTCACACCGTGGACTTCGGACTTTGCTCAGCCGGGAGCGAGCCCGCCATGCTGAGTTGGTTACAACTAGGCCAAGTCACCTCCGCACGAAGAATGGATACACTGGACAAGCCATTCCGCTGATTGCTAACTTTTTCGTACTCAGGAAGTCCGGGGATTGGCGGTTGACGGAGTACCGAGTCGATTTCGAGCCAGCTGTCGATGCGACAATCGTCCGCAAGGCTCTGGTTCGTCAGCTGAACATTGACGGAGCATACCTCTTTGACGGGACGATGATGTTCATCTCCCGCCCCTTGGATAACCTGGACTACAACTCGAACATGAGGGACGGCACAGAAGTCACCGTGACGTTCCGACACGTCGGGGACATGTTACCCGGGGACCCGCAGTATATACAATTCTACAACATTCTCATGCGCAAGTGCTTGCATGCCATGGGGTTGGAATTGTTTGGTCGTAACTTCTTTGACCCCAATGCCAGAATTGACGTGGACAACCATCGTTTGAGCTTGTGGCCAGGTATGTAAAGAATGTTTTGACATTTCTTAGTTGCTTAGTGTGCTTTAAACGCGTGTTTCAGGAAATGTTGACAACATCGTATCGTCATTTATTATGTACTATGTACTAACGCCCGAATTTTCTTGTTGTTTGATGTTTTTGCAGGATATATAACGTCAATGCGCCAACACGAGTACGAGGTGCTGTTGTGTGTGGATGTGACCCACAAGGTGATTCGCCAGGAGAGCGTGCTGACCATCATGGACAACATCCAGCGGGATACTCGAGGCAATGCCAAAAGGGACATCATGGACGAGCTATGCGGAGCCGTCGTGCTGACGTCGTACCGGAACAAGACCTTCCGAGTTGACGACATCGACTGGAAAAAGACGCCAAAGGATACATTCCCTCTAACTAAGAGGAACCCGGACGGGACTACCGTGACGGAAGAGACTTCATTCGCCGACTACATGCAGACCCGATATGGAGTGACCATCCACGACATGGATCAGCCACTGTTGGTGTCCCGACCAAGTGCAAAGGACCTTCATCGTGGTGATACTGCTAACGTCCTTCTAGTTCCGGAACTCTGTCAAATGACCGGACTGTCAGAAGCCATGCGAGCCAACTTCGGGCTCATGAAAGAGTTGGCGCAACACTTGCACATGTCCCCAGAGAATCGGGTGAACTCCATCACCGGGTTCATGAGACGTCTCAAAGGGACGAGGGAGCTTCAGCAACACTTGGACGAGTGGAATCTGGACTTCAATCCCAACCTTGTGGACTTGTCCGGTCGTCGTCTCCCTCAGCAGACTATAGTGTTCGCTAACAGAGCTACCGAACCCGCAAACAACAGGGCGGATTGGACCATGGCATTCAGAAGCAAGATGATGCTCACTACAGTGGATCTGAACAATTGGATCATGCTCGTTCCAATCCGGGAAATGGGTAACGTCAGAAACCTAATTTCCACCATGAAGAGAGTCGCCACTCCTCTCAATTTCAAGATTATGGATCCACTTGAAACGTAAGTAACTTATCTTTTACAGGTTTTGTTTGCTGAGTGAGTTGAGATAAAATCATGCGTCGAAATGCTGATTGTTAGTTGTCACTAATCCTTACCCTTTGTTCTGTATGTTTTATTCAACAGTATTCCGGTGAGCGATATGAGACCAGCCTCCTACTTACGCATTCTGGAGAAGCTGGACAAGGCGAAGGACTTGCAGATGGTTTTCGTCATCTTGCCGAACAACAAGTTAGAACTGTACTCGGCTGTCAAGAGGCGACTCAGCGTTGAACTCGGCAGTAAGTTCAATTTTATTTTCTATCTTTCTCCTTCGACTATCCGTGCTCACTTCCTGTGTACTGACGAAACGTCATCTTGGCCACACAGCGAATGACATGAGAGCACATAGTATGCGTCGATGGTGACTCGGCGCGTCTCCATCTGAAGGGGCCAAGAATTGCTTACTAATACAATTGCATTGTTTGTTTTGTTGCAGTTCCGTCGCAGTGCTTTCTTGCGAAGAATGTCAACAGCAAAGGTCTGATGTCCATTGCCACGAAGGTCGTCATCCAAATGAACGCCAAGCTTGGCGGTGAACCCTGGACTTTGAAGGTGCCTCTCAGTGGACTTATGGTCGTTGGATTGGACGTGTACAGAGGAGTCGGAGCGATGGTTGCTACCATGACGTCTTCGTATTCCAGCTATTTCAGTACCACGTCCAAATATGACAATGTCGACGAGTTGTCCAGTAACATTTGCAAAGACATAATCAGTGAGTAAAATTTTTTGGTACTTTCTTTTGTCCTTCGTCCAGTTTCCGGTTCCGCTTTCTGTGACTAATTTTTGTTCTTGTTGTTTGTTGTTTTGCAGAATGTGTCTATGCTTACGGGGAGGAGAACACGGTACTTCCGGACCGAATTGTTTTCTACCGTGACGGAGTGGGTGATGGCCAACTTCAAACTGTGTTCTCGATGGAGCTTAAGGCAATTTTGAAAACTCTGAAATTGACTTATAGGCACATCGATCGTGAACCGCCAAAGTTCACCATGATCGTGGTCACCAAGCGCACGAACACACGTTTCTTTACGAAGCTAGGCCGGCCAGTGGAAAACCCACCCCCGGGAACTATTGTTGACGACATGGTCACTCTGCCTGAGAGGTACGTATTCGAAAACGATTTTTCATTTTAGCCCTTGTATAACGTAGATTCGGTGAATTCCAAGTTTACGCTAATTGACAAAAAAACTGGTTATTGATGATACTAATTCAAACTCGTTTGTTCTGAATTTTTTGTCCATAGGTACGACTTTTATTTGATTGCGTCTATGGCTCGTCAAGGGACGGTCAGCCCTTGTTCGTACAACGTGATCTACGACTCTCAAGGCTTGGAACCGGACAAACTACAGATGCTGACCTACAAGCTATGTCATCTGTATTACAACTGGTCCGGAACCGTGGCGGTCCCTGCTCCATGCCAATACGCTCACAAATTGGCTTCCCTCACCGGAATGAGTCTCAACTCAAGCAACCCGAATCGGAAATTGTCTCGCCTACTTCACTTCCTATGAAGATTCACCCTGGAATTCATCACAGCAGCACCAGCCTACATTTTTTATTCGTTTTTCTAGTTTTTAGTTCATTTTTTCTAGTTTTTAGTTCGTTTTTTTCTATTTTTTTATGTTCCTTCTTTTTTAGTTTGTAGTTTCGTTTTTTAGTTTGTAGTTTATTTTTCGTTTTCATTAATAAACAAAAAAAGTAAAATTCACACTTTCCATGTTTATTCTTCTAAATCGAGCAATCAAATTCCTAGCATGTCCAAATTGGTTTTAGTTTCTCATTCCGTTTTTTACGCTCATCTTTTTCGCTCACGCCTTTCATAATATGACAAGAGTTCTCGTACGACTTCATTTCAGTCGTTTCATAATCTAGGTACATAAAAATTGTCTGCGCATGTAATTGCAATTCTATTTAAGCAGATGTTTTTTAGCAGTAATCTCAACCTTAAAACCGCCTGAGCAAACATGATTTGCCTTTGAAGAATTTCTATAAAAGGTCTATCGATATTGACGGTCGTCAATTCTCACCATCATGATTCGGCATGTCCTAGTTTTGGCTATTGCATTTGCAATAACCTTCAGCTCAGTTGCAAAGAAGGCTGTAAGTATGTATTTTTCATTATGATTAGTGGTACAAATTACAGTCAAGTAATTTTTTACCCATAATTTATTGTTTTAGAGTAAAGTCGATGATGACATTCAAATTGACCATGACGTTGGTACGTAAGATGAATAAATAAAATCCATAAAGTTCCATTTCAGATCTCATTTGTTTTTTGCATAAATTTTCATTCAGTTGACTTTCCGTCTCACCCAATTGAGATCCCAGTGAAAAAATGGCGTTTCCACGATGGGACCCTACGGTATCAAGATATCGACGAAGGTTATGGGAATTATAATTGGGACGCAGTTCTGAATTCTGCCGAAATTCCTAGCAGTCGATTTTACGGCTTCAATTATGATTCCTGGCAAAATGGATACGGATCATCGTCGTTCTCCAGTTACGGAGGATGGCAACCTTACGGCTGCTCCGCGGTGAATAATTACGGCAGTTCATATTATCCGTACGGCTGGTACGGATCTTCCAATTTTAACTACGGTTCCTCGTGGCCAACCTACGGAAGCTGGTCATCCTGGCCAAATTATGGAAGCTGGTCATCCATTTATGGGCATGGTTCATCATGGCCGAGCTATGGAAGTTGGTCATCTAATTATGGAATTGGTTCATCATGGCCGAGCTATGGAAGCTGGTCATCGAATTACGGGTCATCGTGGCCAAGCTATGGAAGCTGGTCATCGAATTACGGGTCATCGTGGCCAAGCTATGGAAGCTGGT